>JAVJIF010033109.1:0-149998 GCA_038442645.1 Agave tequilana
TTTTCTTTGTCCTCCTGAATTGATTCCCCATCAAGTTAGGAATGAGTTCTAACATTTTCTTTTGACTTTCTTCTACAGGGCTGGCTGCCGGTAGTGAAGCCACAATAACTTTTCTCATATTGAGGGGATGATCCAGGAGTTGGCCAGTAGGAGGTCCTTGAAGCTCCCGATACCAGGATGTTTCATGATGGTGCAACCGCCGAGGTCGGGGAGCCCTCACCCCAAGTGGCTTATTTAGGGATTTGCTATCTTCAGATCCTCAACTTGATAAGAGAATACTGACATGTTGGATACTCTCCTTTTACCATTACCACTAACATTTAATGTTGTGGTTTGTAGAGAGCACTGGGGTAGCTCAAGTAGAGGATCCTGCGGCCAGCATTGGCGCAGAAGATAGCGCAGTTCAAACTTCGGCGGGGAACCCAGTGCCATGGAGTTTGCTGTTGCTTCTGTTGCTGTAGAAGCTGCTACAACAATAACTGTCCCGGAGGTATTGGCGACGACCTCAGTGTCTGACGAGCCTGTTGTCAGCCTTACCCCTGCATAAGTTGAACTAATTCCCGTCTCTCGTCCTGCATGGAAAGGGGGTCTAGGAGTACATCAGCTGGGTACATCAGTATGGGTTATCTCCAGCTAATGACATCATGGAAGAGCTAACACATCAAATGGTGCAATAATTTTTTGCTTTCATGAGGTCCTATATTGACTTGGTCCTTTCCGAGGGCAGTTCCTTTGAGTTTTCCCGGATGCTTCTCGAGAATCAGATCGAGAACATCAGTCACACTGAGAGTCCTTCGCAGGCCAGGGTGTGTCTGATGCTGGTTGAACAACTGGGGAGCCACCTGAAGGAGCTCAAGACCCTAGAGAATGCTGGTTCAATGGATGAGGCTCGGTCAATACTAAGTAAGCTCCTCGCCACTCAAAAACACGAGCGAAAAGAGATAGAGGAGCAAATGGCTGAAGAAGCCGTCATCTCCAGCACTTCCAAGCTGACTACCAAAGACTAATTGGCAATTCAAAGGAATCTGAAATCGTCATTCAGAGTGCAGAGCAAGTTATCACCACCGCTCGGATTCCTATTGCCAGGGCGCAAGCCTTGATTGAGGCCAATGAGCAGAAACTTGCTGTTGCTAGAAAAAGGCTGGAAGAGCTGGAGTCTGCGAAGACGCAGGTTCAAAAAAACCTTACTCCTCATTCCTCCAAGTTGGAGTCTCTTCAAGCACAACTGGCTACGAAGAGATTTTTGTCCAAAGAAGAGCTGTGGGCCCAAGCTTTGGTCGAAGCCAAAAGGGCATGTCAACACGAGAAGCATCACCTCCGAGAACAAATCCGTTCTTTGGCGAAGCAGGATTATTAGCCTTCTTCTTCTTTTTGTATCGTCCCATTTTTTAACACTCCATTTGTCGAATAAGAGTGTTTGTGTTACTTTTATCAGTTTTGAGTCAAATAATAAAAGTCCACAAATTTTATCTCTCTTTATCCTTTCGGACTCTTTTGTTACCTGGTGAACTCAATTTTCATAGTCATATTCCTTGACTATTTGTGGAAACACAGTTCTCAGTCATTTTGATAGGGTACGGTCGTGAATAATAAACTCAGACTGCACTGAGTTCTTAAGTGAGATGCGGCTCTCTTTTATAGTGGAGACGCGATTTTAGGCTCCTCAAGAATGACGCGCGGGTCTCAGGCGGCTGGTGAGGACACGGCTCTGACTCATTAAAGGAGACGCAGTTCAGGCTCATCAAGAACGACGCGCAAACCTTGGTTGTTTGGCAAAGACGCAGCTCTAGCTTAAGAGAGACGTAATTCTGAGATGCGGACTTGCATTTTTTAATAAATGGGGCGCGACCTTTAGGTTCATAAAAGGACGAGAATCTATGGACGCGGCCCTTATCTGCAGTAAAGATGCGGTTTTGGGGTCCTAACTGCAACCACATCAAGAATGATGCGCGTTTCTCAGCTGGTTGGTAAGGACGCGGCTCTGACTAAATAGAGACGCGATTTTGGTCCCTTGAGAGGGTGCAAACTCAGGCTATACTGAGTTCATGATTGAGACGCGACTTTAGGATGCAGCCTCCAAGTCTTGTGAATGGGTGTGAACTCATGATGTAACCCTGAATAGTCATGGATAATGGTCCCAACTTGCTGAGGAGACGCGGCTTTGAACCACTTCAGGAGACGCGGTTGTGGCCTCTTCAGCAGGAATAAAAGTAACGCAGCCCTCAGGTCTATGAAAGGTCGCAGACTTGTGAACACGACCTTTGAGTCTGCGCCCAACGCAGCTTCCTAAGTGTCACATGTAGCCCGTCTTAAAGAACTTGTTAGATTTTTTAATGCCAAGTCAGCGTTAACGATTGGGGACTTGTGTCCTTCGATGTTTCCCAAAGTGGAAATCCACGCATCTGTGCCTTATTGGACTTGATGTTCGTGTGAGAATTAAGGCCGATGGCTTTAATTTTTATGCCATTAATTGTAAGCCTTATGACTTGCCAATAAATAGGCCTCACCCCCTTAACAGTCCATTATTTAGACTGTTTTCCTTTGAGAGTATGCGCTCTGAGGGTCTTCGTCTTGATTTGTCTACCTTCCCTTCAAGGGGATGCGTTCCAATGAACAGTAAGAACTCAAAACTTTCATGCTTTCCTTTAATCTTCTTCAAAAATTACCACTGTCAAATGATTTCAAGATCAAAAAACATCGCTTTAAGTGCTCTTTACGCGCCGCACTTTGATGCATAAAGTTCAACTTCTAGAGAATTCTTCTCTGAGTAGGAACCAGTTGTCGCCATGAAATACTCAGTCCTTTTGAGTTTCTATCTTCCTGTCCACTAAAGAAACTCGATCTCTTGATCTCTTATTAAAGTCTGATTGATGCGCCCATATTTAGAAGTCGCGTGTTTCAAGCTTCTTGATGAAGAGATCTGGCTGACTTTTAATTCTAAGTCACAATCTTTGACGCGAGTGTGACAAACTCTATACATAGATCTTGAAACATGAGTTTTGTACATAAAGCCCGTGTTTGAGGTTCTTAACTTAAGAGAATTTTAACTCTTTTGAGACCTCTGGACATAGATGTGGCAACCTTGCGTGTGTAGCGAACTCTGCGTCTGGGTTACCTCGCGTCTTTTATCTTGGACACAGGTCTGACACCAAACTATGTTCAGATCTGCACTGGCCAACTCCGCGTCTGAAGTTCACAACTTCAATCGCGTCAGCTCTTCAGCTTTTCTGTTTCTGCCTTAACAGAATTTTAACTTTTTGATTTTTTGCTTCTTGCAAGTTTTGAGAGCCTCAGTCGGTCTTCCGCATCTTTGTTGGGCTCATGGGAGAATATTTAACCCGCCAGCTTGTTCGAGCTCTTGAGATATCTGTCAAGGCCATATTGGACATGACGAACCAATAATGCTCCGGGTTTGTCATAGTCACAGTGGGTATGGTGGTGGGTATGGTCCTCTTGCAGGTCACAGGAAAGAGGACGTCACCTGTAAGGTCTCAGATCCTCCTTTCACCAATCTTATCCCCAGAAGTGACATCGACGAAAAAACCCATGCTCGTTAGATGACTTTCTGGTGGTGGAGATGTTCATTAACGAGGGATTACGGCCCACACCAAATGGTCAGGTGGAATCAGAATGTTCTTTTGCATTTTGACCTCGAGAAACACCATTGTTCTCGGTTAGCGATGAACTTCTTCAATGTTTACATCATGCATCATGATGTAGTCAGCACTCAGTCATCTCAACACCGGTCAACTGCGACATAATTCAGTGGGAGAAGAGAAGAACCTTTCTTCGGCGCTCTTCCAAACATCTTGTATTTTAAGCAGTGTAGATGTCTTGAGGAGTGAGTGCAACCTTTCGCTGAGAAAGAGGAACTTCTTTGTACTCCTTTATTGTAATACTCAATCTTATTGTATAAGAGAGCGTCTTGTATCACTTTCATATGTTTAATATTAATAGAAGTGACACTTTTTCTTGTCTTCTTATATGTCTTGAATTTCTTTCTTTTTTTTTTTTTTGCATTGAAAATCAGATACATAGAAGTAGGGACTCTTGACTTGCAAAAAATGCGATAATTAATTTAACAAGTCAAAGTTGGGGAAAATTCCATTTCAGGAATTTAAGATTACTTCAGAGGTGTGATATTAACTTGACAGAAATGTGGGTCAAAGGTGTGATATTAACTTGACCTCGACGGGAATTTCAGCTTCATTTGGGAACAGTGAAAACATCACTGTCATAGGTGTAATGTTAAACTTGGCAGTAAGGTAATGCTACAGGTGTAATTTTGAACTTGGCATTGGTCATCTCAACTCCGATATGGAAGCTCGAGGGAAAGTCATTGTCATAGGTGTATTATTGAACTTAGCAATGAATCGGACACTAGAGGTGTGATGATAAACTTAGCATCGCTCATCTCAGCTTCGATATGGAAACCTGAGGGAAAGTGGCTGTCAGAAGTTTATTATTGAACTTGACAGCAACTTAATCACTGTTAGAGGGGCGGTGTTAAACTTAACAGTAATTTATCAAGGTGTAATTTTGTAACTTGACAAGTTTGATTTGCATAGGAGCAATTTTGAGGACTTGTCATTCTATTGATGAGAATTGACAAGTGAAATTTGGAATGTCTGAGGTGTAATTTTAACTTGACAAGTTTGGTTTGCAATAGGAGCAATTTTGAGGACTTGTCATTCTATTGATGAGAATTGATAAGTGAAATTTAGAATGTCAGAGGTGTAATTTTAACTTAACAAGTTTGGTTTGTGATAGGAATAATTTTGAGGACTTGTCATTCTATTGATGAGAATTGACAAGTGAAATCTAGAATGTCAGAGGTGTAATTTTAACTTGACAAGTTTGGTTTGTGATAGGAGCAATTTTGAGGACTTGTCATTTTATTGATGAGAATTGACAAGTGAAATCTGGAATGTCAGGGTGTAATTTTAACTTGACTGAATCCACAGGGACTGAAAAATCTGTTTGTTAGAGGTTTAATATTAACTTGACAAATCCTAGTTCATTTCATTAGCGAGATGGACACAGGTATTTTTGTGGCCCTACTATTCTGTGGGTGAGAATTGGTAGGAGATTTTGGGGGAGAAGATGGGACCAAGTCCCTTAGGATTTTTAACAAACCCTCAGCTATCAACGGATTTGGTGTACCTTTACCAGCTACCGTTTGAGTTGGGCTAGCCATACTATTCCCCTCAGCATGATGAGTTATCGAAGACTTATGTTGGACTTAAAAGCCAACATTTTCCTTTATCTTTAGCCGTCGGAGGCGTCGGATGTCTATAGAAGAGTAGCCAAGCTAAAATCGAAGTCTTGCATTTTGTTTCTTCTTCAAATTTTACATCATGCATCATGATATGACCATCGCTTGATCGGCTTGACACTGATCGCCCGTGATATGATCCAATGAAGGGAAGAAGCTTCTTTTGGATCTGGTGTTTTGATCAGAGGTGTAGTATTACCTGATCAGGAGAGAAGAATGCTATCAAGTATAGTATTTCTTTAAGAATTTGTCATTGATTGGCATCATGAGCGTATCACCGTCTGAGGTTATGAGGCGATATGCTCCATTTGAGTAGACCGACTCTACTACAAATGGTCCTTTCTATTTGGGCTGAAATTTTCCTTTGGTCTTATACGTCATCATCATAGGTTTCCTAACAGCTAAGACATGGTCGCCTTTCTTGAAAGTTCACTCTTTGACTTTCTTGTTGAAGGCTCTAGTAATTCGAGCTTGATAGAGCTCGATATATTGTTGAGCTTGCAGGCGTTTATCGTCCAAAGCCTCCAGCTCTTGGAGTCACAGTCGATGCTTCTCCTCATTCTTTATCTCTGCCGTCAAGGTGACACGAAGAGATGGGATTTAATTTCTAGTGGGAGTACGGCTTCACACCCATATACCAAAGAGAAGGTGTAGCTTTCATTGAGGTTCGAATCGTCGTGCGATAGGCCCATAAGCATTCAACTAATTTGTCGTCCTAGTCACGTTGATTTTTTGAAACGAATTTTTTTAGAAGCTTTCCAATGGTCTTATTGAAAGTTTCTGCGAGGCCATTAGTGGCTAGGTAGTATGCCATTGAGTACACACTCTGGATTCTAAACTTGTTGCCGAACCTTTGAAAAGCTTAGCTGACGAACTAGGACCCATTGTCATGAATGATCCATCGTGGCACACCAAAGCGGTAAATGATGTGATGTTTAACAAATTTGATAACGTCAAATGCCTTTACCTCCCTCAAGGGAATAGTTTCAGCCCATTTAGAGAAGTAAGTCGGTTATAGCTGAGATGAACCGATGTCCTTTAGATGAAGGTGGGTTGATAGGGCCGACCATATCTATTACCCACATCTCAAATGGCCAGGTTGAGGTTGTAGAGCGAAGATATCCTGGTGCTTGATGGATGAAATCGCCATGGACTTGACAGGCGTGGCATCGTTTGGCGTAAGTGATGGCGTCCCGGATCGTCGTAGGCCAATAATATCCTAGTCTTCAGGGTCGATCTCTGAGTTTCAGACCGGGCTGATGAGCTCCACACATACCATCATGCGCTTCTTTGAGTACTTCCTGTGACTCCTTTTGTGACGGCAGCGGAGGAGGATCCTGTCATGCGATTGGCGATATAGTGTCCGTTGAGAGCTTTCCTTCTAATGGCAGCCACCTCTTTGAGATCATTAGGCAGAATGTCGTACAAGGCATAGTCGATGTACGAGATCCCCAATCCCTAGGCTCTGGACCGGCTGACGTCTCAAGAGCTTCTTTGGCTTGACAGTCTCCTGTCGGCTTTTGGCGATCTTCAAAAGTGACTCTTAGGCAATACAAGTCGTGGCTATAGACAAGTATTTTCTCTACTACTCCAGGTGGAAGGGCTAAGGAGGCAGCGAGAGATGCCAGTGCATCTGCATGCGCATTTTGCTGGCGTGGTACATGGTCGATGTAAAAGTTTCCAAACTTTTCGGCCATAGAGATAGTTGCATTGAAATAGGGTACTTTCATGCCTGACTTCGTACTCTTCGCGAACTTGGTTAACGATGAGTATAGAGTCACCGTATGCTTCGAGATTTTTAACGCTAATCTCATCATCGATTTGCATTCCAATCAAGAGGGCATTTTATTCCGCTACATTGTTGGAACATGGCTTGGTTAATGAGAATGCACGAGAGATTACGTAGTTCTATGGGGAGACTAGTACTACCCCCACTCCTGCTAGATATGCCCTTGCGGACCTATTCTCGATGCACCATCGAAGAAAAGTTGTCACACCTGTCTTTCAAAAGATGTCTGAGTCAGACAAACTTCAGCGACTTCATCTGGGAGATCCTCGTAAAGTTCGGTCGCTCTGGATCTGAATGTTCAGCCAGGAAATCTGCCACCGCTTGTCCCGTCACGACTTTTTGCGGTAGAAAGCGCATCTCATATTGGGAGAGAAGTATGGCCATTTTGCCAATCGACTATTTAGCAACGATGGCTTCATCATGAGCAACCTCAAAGGGTGATATAACATTTATAGTTTGGCCCACCAAGTAGTGTCGCATTTTCTGGACGGCGAACACCAACGCCAAACATTCCTTTTCGATCGGGTTATACCGATGTTCGGCTCTGATCATGGTTCTGCTCAGATAGTAGATTGCCTGCTCGTGTCCCTGATCATCATTCTAGGCTAGCAAAGCTCCTAAAAAATGATCCATCAATCGAACGTATGTCAAGAAAGGTTTTCCTGACACCAGAACTGTAAGGGCATGTGTTTGCATGTACTACTTGATTTTCTCAAACACTTGTTGGCAAGCATCATCCCAGATGAATGAGACGCCCTTTTTCATTAATTTGGTGAAGAGTTGGCATCTTCCGGAGAGATTTGAGATAAACCTCCGGATGTATGATAGTCGCCCTTGCAATCCTCTAAGCTCCCTGAGATTTCTTGAAGGTTGCATCTCTTGGACGGCACGGACTTTTTTTGAGTCTAGGTGAATTCCTTTGGATGTCACCACAAACCCTAGGAATTTACCGCTGGCTACCCCCCAGGAAAGATTTGGTGGGGTTCATCTTCAACTAATGTACCGGCATGATTTCAAAAACTGTCTTCAGATCCGTTATATGGTCGCCCTTGTTGCGGCTTTTCACTGCAATGTCATCAACGTAGCATTCCACTGTTTTACACATGTGTTCATGAAAATTGCATTCATAGCTCTCTGATATGTTGCCCCGCATTCTTCAGTCCGAAAGGCATGACAGTATAGCAATATACCCCCAGTGGTGTCCTGAAAGAAGTATGCTTTTTATCATCAGGGTACATTTTGATTTGATTGTACTCTGAGAGTCCATCCATGAAGGACATTCATTCAAACCCGCACATATTGTCAATCATGATCCGTGATTAGGAAAGGGAATTTGTCTTTGGGACAGGCTTCATTTAGATCACGAAAATCGATGCAAATTCGGATCTTCCCGTTTTTCTTAGTAACGGGGACGATATTGGCTACCCAATCAGGGTGTTGCTCCTCCCTAATGAAACCAGAGTCTATAAGTTTTTTGATTTTCGAATGGATTGCTTCTATTATTTCTGGACGGAATCGTCGCTGCTGCTGTTTGACTGGCTTCACGTCTGAATTAATGTTAAGGCGATGCATAGCTACTTGAGATCAAGCCCAGGCATGTCCTCGTAATTCCAAGCGAAAACATCTATATACTCTCGCACAAGAGATATTAAGTCATCTTTTTCGGAGGGTGATAGGCTTTCGCTTATAAAGATGGGCTTAGGATTAGCCTCATCTCCCAGATTAATCTGGGTGATCTTATCTTCCATGGGTGGTTCGCGTTGTTCAAAGCGAATATCCCAGAGAGTATTTAGGTGTTTGATCCAAGGATCTGTATCAGACTGGATCGTTTCTTCATCTCCGTCTTTCAGGTGGCTTGTTGAAACCATGTTTTCTGAAAGTTCTCCGAAGAGGTTGCCGATACTGACGTCCGACTCCTACGATGACGTGCCAAATGAGTAATCCTGGTATAATGACTCTTCAGACTCAAAGACTGATGAAATTAGAGTTGACACATAGCCCAAACCCCTGTGAGTTCGATGGTAATAGTCGGGGGTCTTCCCTTTCGGAACGAAAGATCGAGGTAGTGTTCCTCTTCCTTTGCCGAAATTCAAACCATGACCATTTGTTAGATCATGCCACATCCTCTCCATCATTCTGAGTACGTTTGGCTTATAATGAGAGAATTGAGGAGATTCGTTCTCGCTTTCTGTGTCTTCATGAGACATCAATTCAGACTTAATTCTTTCGAAAAGAATTAGTTTTTGGCCTTTGCGTCATGCTGGAACCATGAATACTGATTCTTGCATGTCACTGACTTCGTGGTACGTTTTAAGGGATGACTTTATTGGTACATGCAACGATGTCAAAGCATCCATTGCCAACCTGGGATCATTATCCACCTCTGTACAAGTGTCTGATGACACTGAATCAGAAGCAAACAAAGAAAAGTAAGCCAAATTCAACTCTTCATTAATATACCACTCGCCTATATCTTTGGCGGTGTTATTAACATCGAGAATGCTCATTACAAGTGGATTTAATTCCCACATGCACTCTTCTTCCACCTCTAGCTTAATGTCAGCTTTATTACTAGAGTCTAGTTCCTCTGGCTGTGGGTTCTCGTTTGTCTCCAGAGAGTCTTGGTACAGGAGGGAGTCTGTGAGATAGTTCTCTGCCCCCTTGAACGGGTGCCTTTCGGCAATCATTGTTCGGACTTTCCCACTTCCATCAATGTACTTCATGACTTGATGGAGAGTGGAGGGGACGATGGAAAACGATGAATCCACGGTCGTCCGAGCAGCAAATTGTATGAAGTGTCGGTGTCGATTATATAGCACGTTACTTCAGATCCTAGGTCCCCGATTTGACATTTGAGATTGATCTTCCCCATTGGGCGCGTACCATTGGCGTTGAAACCATAGATGGTAGTTTGGGTGGCGCTCAATCGGTGGGTGGGGATCCCTAAGTGATGCATGACCCGGCGAGGCATGATGCTCAACGTGGATCCTTGATCTACCTGAATGGGCTCACTTCAGATGATCTAATGTACCCTGTGAAGTACAGGAGCCATCATGTTTCCCTTTGACCTGCATGTCATCTGACGTGAAGGTGATGCAGGGAGCATTTTGAGAGGCATGGAGGCAGTCCTCTTCATCTTCCTCTTGTGGTCCAGCTGGATCTGGGCCATGAAGACCTCAGCATCAGCTAGGGCTTCCCTCAGAGCTTCTCTTGTTGACTTTGATAATCTAAGGAGCTCATAGAGGGTGATCCTAGCCGGGATATTGGCAAGTTGAGCTAAGACGTCAAAACAGTAAGGTATTGGAGATCCTTCCGTGTTGTTCTTTGGAAGAGCCTTGGAAAATCGAAGGTCTTTCTGCTTCCCATAGGTTGCTTCGCGGAGGGCTTGGTTGGCTCTGTGGTAGGTTTAGGAGAGCTTACCACCATCTCGTCGTACCTCTTTAAATACGACTGATCCGAACGAGTTTCTGCCGCGAGTGGTTTATTGATCTTTGTGGCAAGGGCGATTGTTTCCTCCTCGGAATCGGTTAGTGAGGGAACATCAGTTTCTGCTTCCCGGGAAGAAGGGCACACCACATTGGAGGACGAATCTTCCTGCTTGCCTTTGGACTTTCTGTTGGTAATAATAGCCCACTGTTGGCCATCCACAAGGTCGGATGAACCCACATAATTCTCCCTGAGGTGTAGGGATAGATGCAAGACCTTTCTCATGTTGATGATGTGGGTCTGTATTAATCATTCTTAGTTCCCCTTTCAGGATGGGAACTACTCCGGATGGTGCTGGAGGCTTTTTCCAAACTGAAAAATGATGTCATATTAGCCGTCACTTTCTCCTGTCTGGACAGAGCTTTAGCGCTTCCGCATCGATCAAAACTTGAAGGATATCTTTGAAGACATAACAGCTCTTGGTGGAGTGCCTTAGTATCCTATGATACAGGCAGTATTTAGGATTGTCGGACTTGTCGACTTCTTCAGGACGTCTAGCTTCAGGAAGCTTTAATCTGTTGCTCTTGTTGAGTAACTTGAATAACGAATCGACATGCTCGTCTTTTAAGGAATACTGCTTGTTGGCACATGGCTGACTTAAAGAACCACCTCTCCTGGCCGGCTGAGGTTTGACGGGGGATTTTGTTTCTATCGCCAACGTATCTTTTCTTTTTGATTGAAAAGAAATTTCTGGCGCGCGCCTTGTCGACTTTTCGGGTCTGAGTTTGTTTTCTTCTGCCCTAACCTTGGCGACAATTTCTTCAGCATGTTCACCTTCCAGGACCAATTGCTTTCAGATGCGGCTTTCAGCAACCCCTATCTGGGATAGGAGTGAAGTTTGTAAATTGTGCCGTCATGTTTCTACCAGGGTGGCCTGGGTCATTCCGCTAGGACATTGGAGCTCCATATTCTGAAAATTTCTCCACAAATGTTTTGACTGACTCTCCCTTTCGCTGCTTTGTTGCCAGGAGAGTGGGCATTGTAATTTCTGAGTCGTCTTCAAAGAAGCGTGTCAGGAAGAGCTTTTCCAAATCACTTCAGTTTTTAATGGAGCCTTCTGGGAGTTTCATGAACCATTCAAAGGCAAGCCCTTTTAGAGTGTCGATGAACAAACACGCCAAGATGGCATCATTATCTACTACATTTCCTGTCTGAAACTTGAAGTAGTAGATATGTTAGTTTTTGTGACCCTTTACCATCGAAAGCCTGTAAGGTTAGAGCTTTGAACTTAGGAGGGTACAGAAGAAGGTCCCACTCGGCCGATATGGCCGGACCACTCCTACTTCTTAGAGGCCTTTCTAGTTGGTAAGGGCTTCCAAACGCTACTCCAATTGACTCATTCTTTTAGAATGAATACCCCCATTCTCCGGGTTGCCTTCCTCTTTAGACGAGGATGTAGACGACTCAGAATTAGATTGCTCCTTCTCTCGATATGTACAGAAGATGAGCTTTCTCCTTCTTTCCGTTTGCCTTTAGACTTCTTAGAAGAAGCTTTATTGGTTGACTTCCTCTTGTCTTCAAGCAATTGTGCAAGTATCTGCTTGAGGGAATCGATAGATTCTTATTGAGCACGAATAATATCGAATTGTTTCCTCTAGACCTGGGCTTGTTGTTCAAAGCACCTGGCCATCTCCTCGAGAGTATTTGTCATGTACACAAAGGCTTCCTTCTCTATGGAAGAGTTCAAAGCCTGCGATTCTGTAACGGCGGAGTGTGATTCACTTACTTCAATGTCCCGAGCTAGGGCACTATAGTTGATCAGGCGACCGTACTAGTCCGAGTGCGAGTATGATGATACACTCCTTCTAATTCCATGTCAGACTTGTCGGAGTTGACCGCCGGTTGTTTTCCCCTACTTCTACTTGCCATGTTCATAGTGACTTCAAGGTACTCCACATCAAAGAAGGCTCTCCTTCTGTGGGACGACACCTCTTGGCTGATTGGGAGGTCGAGGTCAATCGTCTGAATACCGACTGTTTACTTACATATAGCTGCAGCGGCATTCAAAGAATATTATCGTAATGAGCCGTTCACAGCAACAAGATGGAGTGATCTGATTAGCACTCCTTTTCTTTGTCAAATAATCTCTTAGATCCGTGGAGGGGGATCAAAGAGATTGGCCTCGGGTTGTCGAGGGCTTTTCACCTTCTGAGAGTCATCCTTATGTTGAGAATCTGAGACGCAGGGCTCAGAAATGCGGAACTCGCGTTGTGCAAAACAGGCGTAGCTCTTGCGTTTTGACTTCGAAACGTGGGTCTCGTGCCTCTGCTGAGCAGAGGTGTGGACATCACATTGTTGATTGTCGCGTTTGATTAGCGACGGTTGAGATACGCGGGTATTCTCAATTCCGCGTCTGGTTATGGAGACGCAGGTCTTGTGTCTCTGAGAAAAAGCATAGCCCTTGCACTGCTGAATGCTGCATTTGGTGAGTGCAGTCTCTGAAATGCAAGCCTATTGGGCTTCGCGTTTTGGTCTCCATACACGGACTTCGCGCATCTGACGCAACTCAAAAGAGATGCGGGCTTGAGCCTCGTGTTCTGTATCTGCTGTACAGATAGTTGTTCTAGTTTCTTGTGCCTGTACTTGACGCGCGCGTCATCTTTCGCCATTCAGCGTTCCGGTTACGCTGTATGGGTTGTTGGGAACCCCGGTGACCTGAAACTGAGGAAGAGGGCGGGCATGAACGGGCTGAATATCAGCAATGCTAACCTCGCGGGTCTCGTGGGAGACGTTGACGCGGGTGTTACGCGTAATATGATTAGCCATGGCACTCTTCTTGTTAGTCGCATCTGAAGGGATCTCAGAGCGGACTTGAGAGCAGGTCCCTGAGAAGACCTTGCGGCACTGCCGCGCCCTAGGACTCTTGGAGCCGGAAGAAAGAAACTCTTCATACTTTGCCTGGTCGGACTCGAGATGAGTGAATCGACCATTTTTTCCATGTAAGTGACATCATCTTGCGCCACGACTTGCTCATCGGTAGAGAAAGTGTTCCCCAACGAAGTCGTCATCTCTTGTTTGGTGGGGAAAAATTGAAGACGAGGTGTAAATTCTTTTCTGATTGTAAAGAAAATTACAACGGTCAATAATCCTTTTACAATAGAGGGAGATATTCAAGCTCAATTCTCCCCTTTGTTTAATGTCGGGTTCTTGATGTGGCGATGGAAAGTGAATCTTATTTTTCATTGATCGAGCGAACGTCTGGACCTCTTGGGAGTCCTCTCTTTGGATGGTGGATGAAGTAACACAGCTTCTATCTAATAAGAATCTCAAAGAGACTGTAGGCAAAAGCAAACTTGTATCACAGCAAGTTGTTAGAAGAGTTGAACTCTCTCTTTCTTTTAGCTAGAGATCTTGGTATTTTCTGCGGCTTACAACCGAAGTTCTTCTGACCAAAGATTTTTCTGACCCCTCTTCCATAGCAAACTGGGCTATTTATAGAGATTTCATGGGGTAAAAGTATCCCCTAAAAATGCTCCATAATAGAGGTTAACTCTCTCATTACGTGGGCAGTAATTGACCCAGTAATTAGGGTAGTTATACCGAGACGCGGGCTTTGGGCCTCGCGTTTTGCCATTGAGGTGATGCTTGAGAAATGTGAGTTTCAAATTCTGCGTCAAGCTTCACGTGAGACGCGGCTTTAGACTCTGCGTCTTGATACTGCAAAAATGCTGAGACGCGGCTTTCATGCTCCGTGTGTTGGTCATTGCAGTGATGTTGAGACGCGGGTTTCAACCCTCGCGTCTTGGTGCTACACTGGTGACGATGATTAGCCTTGCATTTGAAATTTGGATTTTTCTTTTTGATGACTTGTCTTCAGTGATTTTTAGACAGCCTACAGGGTTCTATGAAAAGCTTAAAAGCTCTAAAAAAACTCAAACACGAGTTCAGATTGAAGAAGACAGTTAAATGATGACTGTTGAAAAGACATTTGCTCTTATTATAGACCTTTGCAGTTAAATCATTGTTCATTTGTCTGTTCGCTGACTTTAATTTTGCCTTGTTCAGCCTTCGAGCTTCACTACTCTACTGATAGCTTAGTCATTATCTGTTACTGTGTTTATATTTGTGTGTTTAGTACTAACACCTTTGCAGGTACTTACTATACCTTCGGGCCTATTAGCCCTTTGGGTTCTCGCCCACTTCCTCAAATGAGAGAATGCGTTCAGACTGTCAGGTCTCTTAGCTACGCCTGGTAGGCGGACCTATCGCTCAACACTTTATTACTAACTCTGTTGGGTGTAGCTACGCCATGAGTATGGCTTCATCACGGGTGAGATGGAGCAGTTCACCCGCCACCACACGTGTGTGTTAGCTTCACCGCAAGCAGTAATCACGCCGAACATGATGGTGTGCATTAGCGTCGCTCCAACTTTGCTTAACTCTGCTTGGATGTTTGCTTACTTGCTTGCTCGCTTGTCTGCTTGATAATTTCATAATTATTCTTTTCTTGATGGTTGTGAAGAGTTTGAGACCATTACTTATATTGTTTTTCAAAACTATATTTTTTCCTGTATTCGTACCGATCTCCTGTATCGGTACCATTTTTCTGTATTTGTACCGATCTCCTGTATCGGTACTATCTTTGTGTATTGTGTTATACAACAGTTGATATCTGTTGTGCTACCACCTGACACTTGCTTGTCATCATCTAACACCTGCTTGTTATTACTTGACACTTGCCATGCTTAATACTTGACTTGTTATTATCATATTACGAGAATTCTGAAACTACTTGTAACACCCCGTTTCGGGAAACGTACTTAGTTGCGTATTCAGATTTTTTAATCGTATATTTTGATTTACTTCCAGTATTTATTTTTATTTTATGATTATTATGTAATCGTTTATGATTATTTATGTGATCGTTTTGCATTGGATCCAGACTCGTGGACTCGGAGTCAGCCCTAGTCTAGACCGGGGACCCGATCCTAGTATCTTTTTTGATTTAGTCTTTCCGTAGTCCAATTTGACTAATTTCAGTTTCAACCACTATTTTCCAATATTTTAGATTTTTCATGATTTTTCAGATTTTTTCTTAATTATTTTTATAAAAACCCTAAAATCGGGATTAATTGGTACTGCTGGTTTATTCCCAGATTTTTAATTTAAAAATAGAGTCAAATTTTAAGAAACCGCTTTCACATATTTTCTTAGAATAATTTTACTATCTTAATGCATTTTTCAGGAATTTATCAAATTTCGGCCAGATTTGGTGTCGACCGATATCGGCGGTCGATTCTAAGATTTTTAATTTGAAAATCGTAAAGAATTTATTAAAATAGATTTCACTATGATTCTTAGAATAATATTTTTGATTTTTTAGAATTTTTTCGGGTCGTTCTGAGATACTTGATTTTCAGACGATTGCGATTTTTTCTGAAAGATTTCCGCATCCGCAACCAAATCTGGGGAATCTGTCACTTTAATTATTTCTAATTTTTCTTCCAATCAAATAATTCCTTTTTTCTTTTTCTTCCTTTCTTTTTCTTCCACCATATTCTAAAACATTCTCCATTCTTCATCTTCCCTTACCTCTCTACCTTTCCACCAAAATATCTCATTCAAAATATCTCAAACTACTCAATTACCCTCTCCCATCGCCTCCAAACCACTCAATTACCCTCTCCCATCACATGACCGGCCAAGGCCACCTCACCCTCTCCCTTTTACAAAAAACCCTTCCCTTAATTCTTTTTTCTTCTCCTTTAACTCCAATCCAAAATATAAAACCCTTATCTTCTCTTCCTTTTCATTATCTCCAAAAACACCCTAACCTCAATCAACTCTTCCTTAATCACCAAACAACCACAACAAATACAACTTCTCCAACTCCCTACCATCATCTTCCCTCTCCTCCATCTCCATTTAAACCGCTACAAACTTCAAAACTCCATCAAAACCTCTACCTTCTCCTTTACTTTCTCCAAAACTACCACCACCACAAATCCCTCCACAAAACCACCACGACATCACTCCTTACTAGACCAGCCACTACCCTTGGCTAGGGGTTGGGCCCCTCTTCTCCAACAACTCCTCCGGCAACAAACTCCGGCGACCATTCTGGTGACTATTCTGGTGACGACTCCACCACCTTCAACAAACTCTATCACCACCATTATAAACCTTCCATCTTCACCACCATCTCTTTTATTCTTCTCCATCACCACCATTTCAACTCTCACCACCACAACACCACCTCCATCACCCTATTTCAACATTCAATATCACCATCTTCTTCACCTCCTTCAAATTCCTCTCATTTTTCCTCAAAACACACCAAACTCCACCAAATTACTACAACTACCTACTCCAACACCTCCACCTTAACTCTTTCCTCTCTCTTATCATGACTGGCCACTTCCTTAGCCACCAAGGGGTGGCCACCACTCCTAGAGCCGGCAGCCACCCCAGGGTCAAGCCTCCCCTCCTTCATTCGCTTCGTGTTTTACCTCGCTCGGAATTCGGACGCGCAAAGCTTTAAAAATTGGTGTTTTAGGCGAGTGAGTTTCCTTGCCAAAAATAGACTTATATTAAAAAAATTGGTATTGTGTTGTATTTAGTATCAGTCCGGTGTGATTGTACGGGTGGGCGTGTTGTATTCTGTGGACATGTCTAGATTTGAACCGGACTGATATACTGTAATGCTTGTAATAGGATAGAACAACTCGTGCAGGTACCTTTGTACCAACTCTGGGTTTCTGCCCACTCCCGGAATGGCTATCCAATGGTTTTAGGCCTGTACCCTTAGGGGTTTTGTGGTAACTACCGAGAGTGCATTTAAAACCCGAGCGCACTTTGGTCCTGGGCTCTCTACTCAGCCTTCCACTCTAGTTTTGATGATGATTAACTCATGTAGTTATGTTTACTAATAATCTTGTGATGTTTAGTTTCAGATCATTAACCAAGATGTTAGTTGGTGATTAGCTTCAACAGAGGAGTTTTGAAGCCCTTCACATGGTGATTCAAGAGTCCGAGCATAAAGATCATATATAGCACTCGTTGGAGTCTAGCTCGGTGGATCACGGAGTTTTGGATCGAGTCGGCTTGAAGACGGAGTTCGTCAAGAAGACTTAGGTATCCTAGTTTAGTTTGTGTTTTAGATCCATGTGTAAAGATTAGATAGTGTGATATGCTCAAGTTCACAATACACACACGTTTCATGTTTTGGATATTGGTTTTTCGGTATTTGGTTTAACCGATATTGGTTTTCATGAATAGATAGTATCAATACAAGTTTACTTTGTTTAAATGTATATTAGATATATTCTATATACATGTAAGCTTAATTTCCTAGACAAACTTATGTTGAGATGCCTATTCATGAGGTTTGGTGTTTTGTGTTTTTAACAAAACATATTTTTGGAAATAAAAGTCAAAAACAATGATATGTATAAGTTTCATGTATATTGGACCTATGTCCATATGCAACATGCTTTAAAATGATTATGTATCATGTTTTTGTATTTGGATATGTTTTGGACAAAGTTTATTTGAAAAATCAAAGTTTGGAAAAAATACAGTTTTTGGTGTTCGGTGTTTTCCATTGATTTGCAAAGGGGAAAACTTACAATAAAAAGTTGAGGAGCTAAATTACAAGTATTCTAAAAGATTACAAGTAGATCTCCTCAGAGATTCTGGAGAAGTGTGCCGATAGGAGTCTGGTCAGCGCGCGACCACTTTGGCCCTTTGACGATGCGAGCGATGAGATTCCCTTCTCGCCTGGTTTGGGGAATAAGAGAACAGAAGGTTGGTAGAACCCTCTTGCTACTTCTCAAAACCGCCTTCAATTAGGAATTCCTTCTCGCCTGATTTCGGAGATCCCTTAAGAAGAAAGTATTAGGGTATCAGCACCCTGAATAGAGAAGCAATTCTCAAAAAATCTCTAAATTCTTGTGCGCGTGGTGTGTCGTGAAGAAGTCTCTGCTTGTGGAGTCCTCTCTCTCTTTGCCGGGGGTCTCTTGCGCGTGTGCGTTCGTTTGTCCTCCTTGTGCCCCTGGTGGGCTATTTATAAGGAGAGCAAGGGTATAATTGTCCCTTGAAAGTATAGAAACAGATTGAATCAAATCTGTTTAAATCTGGAAAGTAGCCTTGCTGCGAGGCTAGGATCAGCTTCTGCGAAGCTAGAAATGGCAGGTCGGTTGATCCTCCTGATCCGTTTTGATACTTTCCGTATAATTGAAAGATCTCTCCTGATCCTCTTACTCGTTTTAGAAGAGTCAAGAGATTGTAGCAATCAACTGCCAATTTGATCTCAGATTTGATCTTGATATGATTTGATCTTGATCCCGATTAGATCTGATCTCATCTGGAGATTTGATTGGTCAAAGGTTGACCATAACAGACCAGCAGCGGCGCTGCCCGCTTTGAACTTGCAGCGGAGCTGGAGGCAGTATCTGGCGAAGTCAGAAGAAAGTTCTTCGGCGGAGCTAAATGTCGTCTGTGGCGGAGCTACCGCATACCCTTTCTGCACAGTTGCGTGTGGCTTCAGGCGGAGCTAACTCTCTCTGTGAAGTTGCGCTTCAGCAGTTCAGGCGAAGCTATAAGTTAGCTTCCTGGCGGAGCTTTGAATGGCTTCAAGGCGAAGTTGGATGATCTTAGCCTCTCAAGCGAGGCTATCCCTTCGGGCTCATGTGATGCTAAGTGCTAGCATCTTAGACCTGCTGAGGTCTGTTTAGAGGCAATCCGGGCTTACTGTCTACTTGATGGATCAGTGGAGTCCAAGTTGCTTCCTTGTCCCTCGGAAATGGGTGAAAACTGGTCGTCAGCTTGTCTATTACTCGTCTTTTGTAAATGTCAACAAGTTTAGACATTGTTCAGGCCAGTAAGAATCTTGTCTTTTTTAATGTCAACAAGACCCCCTTCAAAGTTTTCGAAAGTCTGCAATGGCTCAGACTTCGAAATACTTTGAATTGCTTTGATCGGTGGTATGTGAAGTGCGAACATCGCCATGGTGGTTAAGTTCAGCTTCGCTTTCAATCCTGCTTTGGGATAAGTTCGCCGAAGAATCATGTAGATTCGCATCTCTGAGTAGCTTCGCATCTGGGCTTCTCGGAATAAGTTCGCTCTGGAGCATCTGTTTCTTTCCCGAGGCCAACTGCTGTGGGTCAATCACGAGAAGGATTACTCCTTCTTTCGAGGTCAGAACGACCTCTCTCGCATTAATTGAGGGAGATATTCTTCCCTTGCGCGTTTCCGAGGGAGGATATTCCCTTTCTTTTCAAGGCGTGATAAATGCCTTTATGAAGGAGAGCGTTTCTTCCTTTGCACGGTTCCAAGGGAAACCGTCGCTTTTCTCAAGGCACAATAATGCCTTAAATGCGCTCGTGCTTCCACGCTTGAGGCGGTAATGCTCAGGCCATGAGGCCTATAACAGGATACTTGAGGTCCTCTGAAGAGAAGCGGTCTGCTTTTTCTCTTCTCTTCTCTTGGTTGAGAGAGATACTCAAATCTCTGAACTAGTGGGGTTGCCCACTCTGGTTATTACCCGGCCAAGGACCGGTAAGTCTCGGTCATGCAGAGGCTTTACCAATAGACTGATCACCTTTAGGGAGTTTAACTCCCTTAATTTAGCTTTAATAGCTGCCTCAGGGATTAA
Source organism: Agave tequilana (assembly GCA_038442645.1). NCBI lineage: Eukaryota > Viridiplantae > Streptophyta > Magnoliopsida > Asparagales > Asparagaceae > Agave > Agave tequilana. Next base: position 20,146 of record JAVJIF010033109.1, read on the forward strand.
TTTCCCTTGTTAATCTGCAAAGAAGGGTTTCATCCATGTTTCCCAGCTTCCCGGTGAAGCTATCTTTCGAACAAAGAAAGATAATTGCATGCTTGTTAAGTTCGCCACACAGGCAAAACTTGGGACTTAATCTCTCCAAAGTTGAGCCAGTCTTGCCATATAGGTGGGGTCAAGACTGCGTCCTTCAGAATCAGTTTGGCTTAGCCATATAGGCGAGGCTAGGACTAGGCTTATGCTGAGCTAGCCCATCATCACTGTGCAAGCGAGGCTATCCTCTGCTTAACTGAAACTGGAATTCATTGTTAAACTGCAACTAAATCGGATTTAAATTGCTTCGCCCCAAAGAATTTGACTTAGCACTTTTGCAGCTTTTCCTTTGACTTACTGCTAACTTGTTTCAGTTTGCATCGCAGTGAGCTATGTTCGCCAATCTTGTGACTTGATGAAAGAGACCAGAAAGTTGCCTCTTGCTTTTCCAGTTGAAACTTTAAATTCTAAGCAGGAGGAACAACTGGGGCAGCAGATGTGTGTTCCCAGAAGAGGTTGGCAGTCGCTTATTCGAGATGATCCACTTCGAGGCGAGACTGGTAGCCGCTTATCCGAGATGATCCACTTCAGGAAAGCGGACGTCACCTGTAAGGTCGCGGATCTTCCCATTGCCAATTTTCATCAAAGAAGATCCAACCTGCTGGTGGCGATCAGTCCTTCGTCAGTTTTGATCAAAGAAGGTCCAGTTTCCTGGTGGCACAATCTGCCATTATGCGAAGGATTGCAGCCTTGTCCTGGTGGCACCATCTGTTCCGCGAAGGATTACAGCCTTGTGCAGGAGGAAGGCCTTTCGTGTCCAGTTGGTTTGGCTTGGAAGTAGATAGGACCACTTGTATGCCTTTTGAGCAAATGACTTTGTTGTATGAAATACAATCTTGATGTAGTATCAATGTACCTTCCTTTTAAATCAATAAAAGTTCAGTTTCTGCTCATCTGATTTTTGCTTTGCCTTTATTCTGAATTAACTCAGTGGAGCCATGCGAAACTAAGGACAATCCTTTTTTGAATCAGGGACGAGCTTCCTGCGAAGCTAGCATAAAATTTTTTTCAGGAAGTTCGGACTGTGCCTTTAGCGGAGCTATCGATACGTCGCGCTAAGTCAGCACTTGACTTATGGCGGAGTTATCCCTTAGTGGGGCTGAATCAGCGCTTATCGGGAAGGCGCTATAGGCGCCGTTTCAAATTAATTTGAAACGACAGCCTGTACTCTTTTCGAGGCATCGTTTCAGGCGATCATTGGCCTATAAAAGCCCGATCGGACTGAGAGAGAAAGTCATCACTTCTCTTTGAATTTTCCAGAGCACTTTGACTCTTCTTCTTCTTTTTCTTCATTCAAGAGTTTAAGAACTTCCACAGTTCTTCAATGGCTCCCAAGAGACGAGCGGGAAAAGAGGTCGCAACCTCTGAAACGGAAGGTCCTTCTCCTCCTCCGGTCATCGAACGACCGATCGCCGGTAGGATTTTTTTCCTTTTGATTAGAGACTGCTTTCCTTTAAAACCGATTTCTGGCTGTCCTTAAATGAATCCAACCCGAGATCAATCATGGTCTTGTGATTTTAGGGAGTCCAATTCCCTGATTTTATCCTGATTTCTTGATCGGGAATCCAAGAACTGAAGAGTTCTTCTTTAAGCTTCCAAACGAAGCTATCCCTTAGGCGGTTCACATCCTATTGAATGATAGGATGCGAATCTGTCCTTTAAAATTTGACAGAACAGGACCGTAATGTCCTTCTGACGAAGTTAGCCCCCAGGGGGCTCTGGCGCATCCTGTTGTTCGAAGCTAAGCTCCCAGAGCGAAGCTAACACTTGGATATTTTCCTGCATCCTGTCCTCGTGTGGGATGCGGAGTTACACTGCAGCTGCGAAGCTAAGCTTCGGGGCAAAGCTATCGTTAGGCCAGCTTCGCTCAGAGAGCGAGGCTATGCCTTGTCAAATTTTGCTTTCTTTATTTTAGCCCTTGTTTGGCTGATGAACTAATCATAGTTTCTCTTTATTCCTGCAGTGCACTACACTCCTGGTCTTTTAAACAGTCTATTTGAGATGACCAGGGGATTGGATGGCAATGTCAGCCTGCAATTCCAAGGGCAGGCTTCTCTCTTTAGTGAGCGGAGCTCTCTCGTTTGAGACACACTTATTTATGGTGGGGAGCAACGCACCACGAGGAGCATTCTGACTACGGCTCCCCTTGAAGATTTTGACCGTCGAACCTATAGGAAGCCCGACTTCATGTTCGGGGACGCCGCACCAGACCCTGATCGCCAGCTGCTGGCCGGGGAGGGGCAATGGATTTTTTAGTTGGATGGCGAGAAGTTCTACCTTCCGTCTAGCAAGCGGCATTTTTCTTTGTCTTTCTTCGAATGCGTGATGCAGGCTCGGAAGATGTCATGCGAAGTGAGCCAGAGTACCGAATCCGTCCACATAGGGAAATTGATGCTTCATTCTCCTGGTTATGCAAGAGCAGGGCCTCCTCGTTGTATAATGGGCCTACATCCTGGGAATATATTGCGAGAGATCCCAGTAGGAGAAAATCCTGCAGTGGCGCAAACTTTTGGCAATCAATTCTTTAAAGTTCATGGGAATTACCCAGCCATCGATTTTAGAACTCCATGCTGGATTCACCCTCCGAAGGCATGGTGGAGGGATTTAACTGTATACATCCTTGCTCATTTCGAGGAGGATCTAGAGAGGCTGAACCTTCATGAGGCCGTCAGGGCGACCTGCTACGGCATTCAGATGAGCGTAGCGTGCTTCTACGCCATCTTCGAGTTGTACTGTCCGGCTACAGGGACTTTCTTCACCCCTATTGGCGAACTGGGTATGGCTCTGCATGAGATGTGGGAAGTCTCTGCTCTGCTCTTGGGATCTTTCCCATATGAAGAATACTTCCCGTGTGAGGCGGAATTGGCACTTCTGGAGAAGCAGAAGCCCGCCTTGTTTGAGACCTACTTGGAGTTGATGTGCCATTTGTACATTTGTTCCAGCATGCATGTGAAAATACCTAGAGGGGGGTGAATAGGTGATAATACTAATCTAAAAACTAAATGCGCTAAATGTGGAAGCTTAAAACAAATTTGTAACACACTTAGTACAACACACAAGTGTAGCCGAATTCCCCATGAAGGGCTCTGGACTAACTCCTCTTGATTCCCTAGATATGGGTTGAGGTGCTATATGAAGCTCTTGTAGTTAAGTACAAGTGAGGCACACACACACAAGCAAGCCAAGCATATAAGAATGATGTGGCAATAAGAATAATGCAATGCACAATTAAAAGAGAGAGAGAGTTAGAGAGACAATGGATCAAACGCTAACAACAAGATATGTTTCGAGGTTCGAGCCCTAGCTCTACATCCCCGCCTTCACCACCGTGAAGGATTTCCAATCCACTATCTCCCACCGAGGGAACCTCCACCGAGGAGGATTTGTTACAACACTAGGAGTACCAAACTCCTCTCTCAATACAAACACCACCTCACACAAGAGGGGTAGGCCCTTAGCCAAACAATAACAACCAACACCTCTACCGAAGAGGGTTTACAAACCAAACTCCACCTCTCACTAGAGGGAGCAAACCAACCAACTCAACCTCTACCAAGAGGGAGCAAACCAATCACCCAATCAACCTCTACCAAAGAGGGATACAACAAGAGCAAGGGTGTTTACAACAAGTGGTTTCTTTCAACCACAAACAATCTCTCTTTTCACTTTTTCACAAAACAAGATCCTAATAGAATAGGATAGAAGATATAGCTCAAGTGTGAAAAAACTAAGTGTTTTGATCAAAGAAAATCTCTTGGAAAATACCAAATTGATATGGAAATGAAGAACAAGAAACCAATTCCCAAAAAACTTGTTTTCTTTGAAAACCAAAAAACTTGTTTTCTTTGAAACCAATTCCCAAAAAACTTGTTTTCTTTGAAAATAACAAAACACTTAAAAACAAACAAGATGAATCTTTTTGATCTTTAAACTCTTTTTAAAACTTCTTTTTAAAACCAGAGAGTAGGGAAAATTAGCTCAGAAAATCTTGGTTAAAACCCCCAAGAAATGGGGTATTTATAGGCCAAACCAGAAACTAGCCGTTAGGCTGATCTGGCAGCCTGACAGGCCTAGCGGTCGACCGGCCCGGCCGACCGCCAACGGTCAGAAATATGACCGTTGGGCAAACCCGGTCGACCATTCGGCCGACCGCCCAGATACAGAGAGCAAAGCTCTCTGGTCCGGTCGGCCGCCCGGCCGACCGTCCCTGTGTCTGCCAAACGTGCACAAGCCTGTGCACGTCGGTCGACCGTAAGGGTCGACCGGCCTTTGGTGCGGTCGACCTGTGCGGTCGACCGACCTGGCCTGTCAGCCACAGTCCTGGGTCAGAAACTGGGGTTAAAATTATTTTAAAAAATCTTTTAAGTTTTTATAAAATTACCCAAAAATAGTTTTATCATTTTGCATTGATATATAAACATGTGATAAAAATTTCAACTCAAATATCAAGCAATTTGAACTATTTTTGTGTCTTATCATTTTTACCAAAAACCAAAACTTGTATTTTATCAAACTTGGATTTTTCAATAGGAAATCTGATTTTTCTTAAAACTTATTGAGATACAAAAACATGATATTTAAACACATTGAAGCATGTTGCATATGGACATAAGTCCAATATACAAGAAACAAATATATATCATAGTTTTTGTCTTTAATTCCAAAATAATGTTTTGTTAAAGATACCAAAACATTAAAACACATGAATAGGTATATCAAACTAAGTTTGTATAAGTCATGTAAGCATGTATGTATATAGAGCACATCTAATATACATAAAAAAAGCAAAGTAAACTTGTTTTGATCAACCAAATCCAAATCATGAAACGTGTGTGTATTGTGCACTTGAGCATATCAACTATTCTTATCTTTACAAATGGATCTAAACACACTAAACACTAGGATACCTAAGTCTTCTTGACGATCTTCATCTTCAAGTAGACTCGATCTCAAATGTGATCCACCGAGTGCAAAGGTATGATCTTGATGCTCGGGCCCTGGAATCACCAAGTGATGGCTTCCAAACTCTTCTTTTTGAAGCAATCACCAACTAATATCTTGATCAATGATCTGTAACTAAAATCACAAGATAATTAGTAAACATAACTACATGAGTTAATCATCATCAAAACTAGAGTGGAAGGCCTCTGGGCCAACAATCTCCCCCTTTTTGATGATGACAAAACTCATGGAGTTATATATGCATGGATTAAAGTTAAGCTTCAAAGAAGCTCCCCCTTAACTCATGCATAAACAAATAAACAATAAATATGCAATGAATGACAATGCATAATCATGCATAAACAATAAAAGGTTCTAAATACCAATGAAATGTTCAAAAACAAAACATGCTCTAGATACCAATTAAAATAAATTAAACTTAATATATGTAAAACATAAATATGCATATATAACCAAAATCTTTCTCCCCCTTTTTGTCAATCATCAACAAAGGGTAAAAATCAAAACAAAACAAAATTTTCTCCCCTTTTTAATACAAAGAAACAATCATCAATAAGGGGTAAAAGCAAAACCAAATCAATAAATTTTTCTCCCCCTTTTTGTTCGAAACAATGAATCAAAGGGTTAAATAAAAATATTCTCCCCTTTTTGTCTAAAACAAAAACAAAACCAAATGGGGGTGACAATCAATTAAGGTACCAATTTAAAATATATCAAAGTAGCATCTTGATACCAATTGAAAGTAAACATAAATCAATAAATGGTATATGCTATATACATTCATGAAGAGGAAGATGTGAAGCTTCCCCACATAGATACATTACATGGAGGAGGGATGACAAGCCCTAATTCACATAACGTACACTATGTATTGTATAAGAGGAGATGTGAAGCTCCCCCTACACACGTGTATCACATAAAGAAAAGATTGTCAAGCTCTTCAATACAAGATACACTCATCATGAATCTATATGTAGAAGAGATGTTAAGCTCTCCTTGCATATAGGCAATACACATCAAAACTTTTGAATTTTTCTTTAAACAAAATTTTGAATTTTCTCAATAAAACAAATTTGATACCTATTAAAAGTATTATGCTTTTTAAACCTATGATACCAATTGAAATTATTATTTTCTATCATAAAGGAAGGGAGTGTTAATACAAATACCAATTGTAAACATGAAAATCGAATTTTCTCCCCCTTTATGAAATACCAACAAAACATATGCATAAGCTTGTAATAAGATGCCAATTGAAAAACAATTAAAAACTAATCAATTGAAACAAAATTGAAGCTCAAGCTTAGCATAAACACAAACATATATATGTATGAAAAATAGATACCAATTGAAATTGATATTCTTTAAAAATGAAAGCATACATACATACAAAGATATATGAGTATACAAGAAAGGTCAAAATTGATACCAATTGAAAGAATTCAATGATACCAATTGAAACAACAATAATGATCAAGTGTATATCTCATATAACTACCACCCAACCATGTTCAAGTTTAAAATGATTTTCAATATAAAGCATACATGAGCATGATCTCCTATCCACCGCCCTTCGATGGTAGGGGTTTTCAAAAAATAGAATTGAAAAATAAGGTTTGTTTGAAAAACTCTACCAAAATGAAGAATATCGCAACTAGTTATATGAAAAATTTGTAAACTACTACGAAATCCTTCAAGTAAGGAATAAAACAAAATTATTTTCATGAGACATGAAATTCACATGACAATCAACACTCTAAGTCAATTAAGCATAAATATGACTCATGAAAACAAACACATGAGTAAGCAATAAATGTGAGTGTACAAATAAGATGTGAAGATCATAATCATGAAAGATGGACAATAAGCTCAATATTCCTTGAAACATGAAAACATGAAAATCATCAAAACTATTTAATCTTCAAGGTATATGTATGTCCTATACAAATTAAAGTATACATACATATCAAAACACAACGAGTCCACAAATATATATGCATTAAGGCACGTGGCTCACAAGGATGTATATGTATAATAATAATTTGGATAAAATGGACATATACATGAAGTTAAACACAAAAACATGAAACTTTAAATTTCCATTAAAACAAGTTTCATTTCAAGGCATATGTATGATTTGTCAACACAAAAAGTATACATACATACCCCTAAACACAATTTGAGTCCATAATAAAGATTTGCATGAAAAGCAAATGACTCAAGGGGTATACATGTATATCTTAAAGTTTGGCAAAATAGACATATACATGAAATGGAAACACATGATCATAAAACAAATCTAAAAATAGGAATACAAGTTTAAAATGTATGAATCATCAAAACTAGACTATACTAGCACATCTAATGGGTTCAAATAAGCATTCAAGCACAAACATATATAGATTTATTTGTGACCCACTATATGTACAAGTATAAATCTTAGTCTTAATGAAAACTAACATCTAAACAAATATTCAAATCATGAAGCATCAACACAAAATGTAAACCAATCATGATAAACATGATAAATTTTTAAACATGATTATTAAGAAAATTCACATATTATTAAACCTATGATAAACATGATAGCTAAACAAATACGAGAACACAAAATAATAATCCATTTTAAATATGGGTGTCTCAAATTGCTATTCATGTATGTCAAGGATTCAATAATCATGGTATTTTCTCAGAAATCAATAAACATCAAAAATATGAAATACAAATCATATATGATCAATACGTACATGCATATGCATTAGATCTAGGTCATACAAATTAGTTCAAACAAGGTGAGAACACAAAAATATAAGTCCATATTAAACATGGGTGTCTCAAACAACTAACATGTATAACACTAATCTAATTAACATGGCATATTCATAATGATCAATAAACATCAAAACATGCTATAAAAATATGATATGAAAAGCATGTAAACAATAAATAAGGAGTTAGGAATCGTTACCAAAACCTAGAAGGCAACTTTCCTTGTCTCCAAAACATGGTGGTCATCTCCACCAAACCTCCCCTTGAAAGTGATGCATCCAATTGATTTCCATGAAGCTCGGAACGCATCCACTCCAAGGTACCGCTACTCTCACGCCATGTGAGAGTCCACACCTACATCAAAAACTCTAGGGGTGGTCTTTGGTACCCATATCTTATTGGGTCCATAGGGTTAGTCCCTTCTCTAACCCAAACAAACTTATTTGCTAAATTTGAAACATGTATTCTACCATAACAAAATTTAGCAAGGTGGCCCTTACGTCCACAATGTGTACAAGTGTACACATGAGCATACATGTGATGGGTGTGTCCGTGTGGAGCATGTGTATGTCGTGAAGGATGTGCATGCATAATAGATGGAACTTGTTTCTTTCGAAACAAAGTTTCCAAACGTGTATGGTTCATGGCACATTGGCTCATAGTGGAGCCCAAACAATCCACTCTCTTCTTCAACAAATAAAAATCATCATTAATCCTAAAAGAAGAGCTACATGCAATAGGTAGACTAGATGAAGAAGCTACACTAGCATGGCAAACATGTGAATCAATCTTATTTTTCAAAACTTCATTTTTCTTTAAACAAATTTCTAAATCTTTAGAAATAGATGCAATTTTTATTTTTAAAGAATCATTCTCTTTACAACAAAATTAATTTTTGAAGACAAGTTTTCATTTTTCTTTAAAACTTTTTCACCATCATTTTTATTTTTCAAGATCTCATTTTCTTTTAGTGCAAGTTCAAGTTGAGATTTCAATGAATCCCTTTCATTAGAAATCTCCTCTTTCTCTTGCAAAATAATGTCAAGTCTAGAAAGCAAATTTTTATTATCATTGTTAATGCCTAGACTTTTCTTTTTCAAAACATTATATTTTTCAATCAATTTTTCACACACAATAGAAAGTTCTTCATTCAAAGCATGGGCATCAATATGATCATCACATGAAGAACTAGTATCAAAACTATCACTATCTAGTTGAGTTTTCGATTGTACCTCAAGGGAGTCATTCCCTTGGACCATAAAGCATTATGAGTCGGATTCTCCACTAGATTCCTCTGGTTGGATTTGTAATTGAAGCTTGGAGGTGGTGATTGTCAACATATTCCACACTGCAAATGCGGAATCAAAGTTGGAAGCAAGCATAAGATATTCTTTATTTAATGTGCTTCTAATAGCCTCAAGGCTTGTGCATTGGCCCCTATATGCTTGCGGTCACCAAGATAACATCTCTTGGTAGCGGCAAGGAAAACATGTAATCCTAGGGTTTTTAGGTACATGGACATCATATACTTCCAAACAACAATGTTGGAAGGGTCAAAACTAGGTGGAGTTATGAAGTCCATGGTAAACTACATGAGTGTGCAAACAAGCAAATGCAAACAATAGATTAGCAAACAAATGGATCTCACTCCTAAGATGCTAAGCCTAAGTATCAGGAGCGTAGGCTCTGATACCAATTGAAAATACCTAGAGGGGGGGTGAATAGGTGATAATGCTAATCTAAAAACTAAATGCGCTAAATGTGGAAGCTTAAAATAAATTTCCAACACACTTAGTACAACACACAAGTGTAGCCGAATTTCCCGCGAAGGGCTCTGGACTAACTCCTCTTGATTCCCCTAGATATGGGTTGAGGTGCTATATGAAGCTCTTGTGGTTAGTACAAGTGAGGCACACACACAAGCAAGCCAAGCGTATAAAATGATGTGGCAATAAGAATAATGCAATGCTCAATAAAAAGAGAGAGAGAGAGTTAGAGAGACAATGGATCAAACGCTAACAACAAGATATGTTTCGAGGTTCGAGCCCCTAGCTCTAGATCCCCGCCTTCACCACCGTGAAGGATTTCCAATCCACTATCTCCCACCGAGGGAACCTCCACCGAGGAGGATTTGTTACAACACTAGGAGTACCAAACTCCTCTCTCAATACAAACACCACCTCACACAAGAGGGGTAGGCCCTTAGCCAAACAATAACAACCAACACCTCTACCGAAGAGGGTTTACAAACCAAACTCCACCTCTCACTAGAGGGAGCAAACCAACCAACTCAACCTCTACCAAAGAGGGAGCAAACCAATCACCCGATCAACCTCTACCAAAGAGGGATACAACAAGAGCAAGGGTGTTTACAACAAGTGGTTTCTTTCAACAACAAACAATCTCTCTTTTCACTTTTCCACAAAACAAGATCCTAATAGAATAGGATAGAAGATATAGCTCAAGTGTGGAAAAACTAAGTGTTTTGATCAAAGAAAATCTCTTAGGAAAATACCAAATTGATATGGAAATGAAGAACAAGAAACCAATTCCCAAAAAACTTGTTTTCTTTGAAAATAACAAAACACTTAAAAACAAACAAGATGAATCTTTTTGATCTTTAAACTCTTTTTAAAACTTCTTTTTAAAACCAGAGAGTAGGGAAAAATTAGCTCAGAAAATCTTGGTTAAAACCCCCAAGAAATGGGTATTTATAGGCCAAAGCAGAAACTAACCGTTAGGCTGATCTGGCAGCCTGACAGGCCTAGCGGTCGACCAGCCCGGCCGACCGCAAACGGTCAGAAATATGACCATGGGTAAACCCGGTCGACCGTCCGGCCGACCGCCCAGATACAGAGAGCAAAGCTCTCTGGTCCGGTCGGCCGCCCGGCCGACCGTCCCTGTGTCTGCCAAACGTGCACAAGCCTGTGCACGTCGATCGACCGCAAGGGTCGACCGGCTTTGGTGCGGTCGACCCGTGCGGTCGACCGACCTGGCCTGTCAGCCACAGTCCTGGGTCAGAAACTGGGGTTAAAATTATTTTAGAAAATCTTTTAAGTTTTTTGTAAAATTACCCAAAAATAGTTTTATCATTTTGCATTGATATATAAACATGTGATAAAAATTTCAACTCAAATATCAAGCAATTTGAACTATTTTTGTGTCTTATCATTTTTACCAAAAACCAAAACTTGTATTTTATCAAACTTGAATTTTTCAATAGGAAATCTGATTTTTCTTAAAACTTATTGAGATACAAAAACATGATATTTAAACACATTGAAGCATGTTGCATATGGACATAAGTCCAATATACAAGAAACAAATATATATCATAGTTTTTGTCTTTAATTCCAAAATAATATTTTGTTAAAGATACTGAAACATTAAAACACATGAATAGGTATATCAAACTAAGTTTGTATAAGTCATGTAAGCATGTATGTATATAGAGCACATCTAATATACATAAAAAAAACAAAGTAAACTTGTTTTGATCAACCAAATCCAAATCATGAAACGTGTGTGTATTGTGCACTTGAGCATATCAACTATTCTTATCTTTACAAATGGATCTAAATACACTAAATACTAGGATATCTAAGTCTTCTTGACGATCTTCATCTTCAAGTAGACTCGATCCCAAACGTGATCCACCGAGTGCAAAGGTATGATCTTGATGCTCGGGCCCTGGAATCACCAAGTGAAGGCTTCCAAACTCTTCTTTTTGAAGCAATCACCAACTAATATCTTGATCAATGATCTGTAACTAAAATCACAAGATAATTAGTAAACATAACTACATGAGTTAATCATCATCAAAACTAGAGTGGAAGGCCTCTGGGCCAACAGCATGGAAGCAGTAAGGGAACTTCATGCAGCTTGGAAAGCTGGGGAGATTATTTGTTCCCAGATATGGGGAACACTCCCGAAGCGGCTCATTGTGGAGTCGCTGACGATGACATCTTTAACCGGATGCAAAAGCATTCTCAAGGGGATCTAGTTGTGGAAGAAGATGACGGTCCCTATGAAAAAGGCGATGTTCTTCGGAGTTTCCACCACCAGGCTCGTCGGCCGATGTCCCGGAAGGCACTGCTGGCTGGCTTCTTGACAGTCTGGCTGAAGAGGTGCGTGGTGCCTTCTTCTTCGGGTGACGTCATTCATCCGAATGTCCTTCTACCTGCTGTTCGTCTAGTCCATGGTCGTTCTCTAGGACTTCTTTCGGCTATGGTGTGCTGTATCCAGAGAGGTCTTCGTGCCTTAACGGAGGCTTTTTGCAGGCCGCCAACGACGAAGCGTGGAAAGGGGACCATTTCACCCCGCGATGGACCCAATCCCAGGATAGGTCTGGCGTACACTTATTTAATGGCGTGGTTCGCCCTGCACTGTCCCTCTTTGATTGAAGCTGGAGAGGACCCCCCTGAAGGTGTTCGAATGGCGCTTCTCCGCCGATTCGAAGGATGTTCCTGGCAAAAGACTTACGTGGCTGAGGCCCGTAAATTGGTGCATCGCTATGACGTTTATAGTCTTTTCCGCTGCTTCCCCCGTATTCGGGATGCAGGCTACGATGAAGAGTTCAAAGACGCGGGGGAAGGGCAGTCATCGCTGAGCCGGAAAATTTTTGAGTGGCTGGTCAGCATTCGGCCCTCACATTTATTATACCAGAGTGGGGATACCTGCTACTTGGAGCCTTATGTTCCAAGTCGGTTTGCTCGACAATTTGGATATGACCAACTGTACGTGGGCAACCCAAATCTGAATCTGGCTTTCATGGGGAGCCTCATTGATGGAGCCCGTACCTAGCGATTCTTCATTGCACGCTGTACCGAGGCGTGGCTGCGTATGCCGTTGAGGACTCCTAACCTTCTAATGACCCTGAGCTTCTGCCAGTGGTATGCAACTTCCAACTCCACACCCCTCGGATTCACTATTAACAATTCTGGTGTGAAGTTAATTTCTCAGCGGCTAAAGCGGAAGGTCTCTGAGAAGAGGGAAGGTAAGAGGGTTCGCGTCCCGGGTATAGAAGAATTCGTTGCTGTCGATGACAGCGAAGCCTCGGATGCGAAAAGTCCTCGCTTCGAAGCGGAGACAGGTGCCGAGACTCCTGCAGCTGGTTCTGGTGTGATGGGGACGGCCCCCATAGAACGTGCTGATGTAGAAGAAGTGGAGGAAGAGGATCCTGACGTCCACTTCAAAAGAAAGCGGGAGGGTGGATCTCGTAGGAAGCAGTTGGTGAAGAAGCCCCAGCGTCATGCTCCTACGGTTGTTGCAGAGGCGAACCTTCTGCAGCATTTCCTCCTCCTGCCCGTTAGTAGTTGAATCGTCGGTTCCCAAACCGACTACTGGAGAAGTCGCTCCGGACCCGGGTAAGATCAGCTTCGTTCTTATAATATACTTTTTATGTGTTCGGGACAGCTTATTATTTGCTTTGTGATTCAGGCACCGAGGCGGTGAGAAGCCCGAGAGCTGAAGCTGTTGGAGAACAAGGGGAGCATTATGATCCCTTGTTTACTTATAAGGAGGGCGATGAGGCTGGCTATTTCGCCGTCTCAGAAGGATCCAGAGATGACGCGGCTGATGTTGGTCCTTCGGGCGCCGGGGCTTCGAAAGGAAGTTCCGAAGCTTCTAGCTCCTTTAGGTGGACCACGGAGGGTTCGGCAAGCGAAGGCGGGCTGACCATTCGTGTTGACTCCGCCAAAGATTTTCCAATGGAGCCCGTAGAGACTGATGTAGCCGCCAAGACAATTGAGGCGACATTATCTTTTGGTATGATTTTAACCCTTTTGACTCTTGCTATTTGTTGTGTCCTACCTAAACATAGTCTTGTTGCAGGTGTTCTGCCTCTGGGTGCGTCAACTTCAAGAGAGCCCACCTGTCTTCCTGAGGGATCCAGGAGTGACATGAGCACTTCGACCGTGGGGATGCTGCTGAGTTGGATGTTTTGTATGGTGACCTGCCCTCTTATCAGCCTGAATCGGCCAGGGGAACAGAGATTGAGGGGACGATAGTCACGGAGGAAACTTCACTTCCAACTATATCAACGAGTGAGGTGCCATCAGTTTTACCAGGTGCGGAGTTGAGGGTGATTACAAGTCCTACTTCCCTGATGCTGATGGTTGAACCCGTTCACCCGGAAGTAGTCACTAGTCCGACCTCGGTTGTGGCTAGTGTTCTGGTTTCGATGAAGACTCCTCCGAGATCACCGATGACCTCTCATGTTGGTGCAGCCAGTGCTTCCACTATTCCTTCCATAGTAATGTCAACAAGGCTGGTGGAATCTTCTGAGGCTGCCCGTCTGCCAGGAGTGGCTGAGGCTGAAAATGAATTTGTAGCTGAAATAGTTGACAGCTTCTATAAGGGCTTGAAGCGATCCATCGATCTGGTCTTTAAAGGCTCGACTATGTCATTTTCTACTTAAAGGTGGTCCTCTCCCGTAGTATTGAGAGTATCTGGGACTTTGGAGGGGATAACCAGGCCGCTGCGTTAGAACTTCTGGTAGATCAATTTGAGAGAGACGTAGAAGAATGGCGCCGTCTCAGCCATTCAGACCTGGAGTCTTCGGTTGATGAGCAGCTTGCGCACCTTATCGCTCAAATGCATGAAGCCCATCTTGCCGCTCAGGAAGCCGCTAAGGCCATTTCTTCGGACTTAAGATCCTTGGAAACAAGAAAGGTAGAGCTCGGGGATGCCATAGATCCTTCTAACAGTGCTCTCCTTGACGCTGAAGATAAATTGAAAAGGCCAAGGAGATGATTAGGAAGGCTAATCTTCTTTTATCCAAGGCTGAACCAGTGCGTTTTGAAGAGACTGCACGGCTTGAGCAGCTTAAGGCTTAGAGTGACGAACTCTTGCGGCAGGAGTCAGCTCAGAGGGCAACCTTGATTGAGGTTGAAGCTCGCTTGGCTTAGACGGCAAGTTTTAATGAGGCTGAGCTAAGGTCGCAAACGCTTGTCCGGGCTGCTGATGATAGGAAGACAAGGCTGGCCTTTCTTGAAGGACGGATCAAATCTTATGAAGCACCCTTATAGCTTGTAATATATGTGCCTCCATGTATCTTGTCCTTTTTGGAATCAATAAAAATAATTTTGTTTTGACTCCCTGTCGAATCTCCATTTATTTTATCTGCTGAGTTACCGTTTTCAAGTTGTATTGCAGCCACTTGAGAACATAGTCCTTGCTGGATTGAATAGTGAGACTTGGTTATCTGCCGGTTCAGAGGTCGCAATGACATAACCGATTGAGAAGCCACCAGGCTCAAAGTAGGTGATACTTATTTTTTGTAAATGTCAACAAGTATCGAGACCTGTCTTTTGTAAATGTCAACAGGCTCAAGGTTGAGACTTGTCTTTTGTAAATGTCAACAAGCTCAAAATTGAGACTTGGCTGTCTGCCAGTTCAGAGGTCGCAATGACATAACTGGTTGAGACGCTACCAAACTCAAGGTAGTCCTTGTCGGACTGAAAGGGTGATACTTATCTTTTGTAAATGTCAATAAGTATCGAGACCTGTCTTTTGTAAATGTCAACAGGCTCAAGGTTGAGACTTGTCTTTTATAAATGTCAACAAGCTCGACATTGAGACTTGGCTGTCTGCCAGTTCAGAGATCGCAATGACATAACTGGTTGAGACCTACCAAACTCAAGGTAGTCCTTGTCGGACTGAAAGGGTGATACTTATCTTTTGTAAATGTCAATAAGTATCGAGACCTGTCTTTTATAGATGTCAACAGGCTCAAGGTTGAGACTTGTCTTTTGTAAATGTCAACAAGCTCGAAATTGAGACTTGGCTGCCTGCCAGTTCAGAGGTCGTAATGACATAACTGGTTGAGACGCTACCAAGCCCAAAATAGTCCTTGTCGGACTGAAAGGGTGATACTTATCTTTTGTAAATGTCAATAAGTATCGAGACATGTCTTTTGTAGATGTCAACAGGCTCAAGGTTGAGACTTGTCTTTTGTAAATGTCAACAAGCTCGAAATTGAGACTTGGCTGTCTGCCAGTTCAGAGGTCGTAATGACATAACTGGTTGAGACGCTACCAAGCCCAAAATAGTCCTTGTCGGACTGAAAGGGTGATACTTATCTTTTGTAAATGTCAATAAGTATCGAGACATGTCTTTTGTAGATGTCAACAGGCTCAAGGTTGAGACTTGTCTTTTGTAAATGTCAACAAGCTCGAAATTGAGACTTGGCTGTCTGCCAGTTCAGAGGTCGCAATGACATAACTGGTTGAGACGCTACCAAGCCCAAAATAGTCCTTGTCGGACTGAAAGAGTGATACTTATCTTTTGTAAATGTCAATAAGTATCGAAACCTGTCTTTTGTAAATGTCAACAGGCTCATGGTTGAGACTTGTCTTTTGTAAATGTCAACAAGCTCGAAATTGAGACTTGGCTGTCTGCCAGTTCAGAGGTCGCAATGACATAACTGGTTGAGATGCTACCAAGCCCAAATAGTCCTTGTCGGACTGAAAGGGTGATACTTATCTTTTATAAATGTCAATAAGTATCGAGACCTGTCTTTTGTAGATGTCAACAGGCTCAAGGTTGAGACTTATCTTTTGTAAATGTCAACAAGCTCGAAATTGAGACTTGGCTGTCTGCCAGTTCAGAGGTCACAATGACATAACTGGTTGAGACGCTACCAAGCCCAAAATAGTCCTTGTCGGACTGAAAGGGTGTATACTTATCTTTTGTAAATGTCAATAAGTATCGAGACCTGTCTTTTGTAGATGTCAACAGGCTCAAGGTTGAGACTTGTCTTTTGTAAATGTCAACAAGCTCGAAATTGAGACTTAGCTGTCTGCCAGTTCAGAGGTCGTAATGACATAACTGGTTGAGACGCTACCAAGCCCAAAAGGTTGGTGATGGAATTTGGGAAAAAGGTCTCGTTTTCATGGGGAGAAACGAGGAAATCACTATCATAGGTTTAGTGCTAACGTAACAGCGAAATGTATATGTGGTCTTACCATTCTATGGATGAGAATTGGTAAGTGATTTTAGAGAGGGAATCAAATGGGAACAGGTCCCTCAGGATTTTTAGCAAATCCTCAGCTGTCAACGGGTTTGATATGCCTTTACCAACTACCGTTTGAGTCGGGCTAGCCATGCTATTCCCCTCAGCATGATGAGTTGTCAAGGAACCATGTTAGGCTTAAAGGCCAACATTGTCCTCTATCCTTAACCGTTAAAGGTGTTGGATCATTTGGTTAGCGTATGTGTAACCTTGATTCTCCTTTGGGGCAACCAGTGTATGACCAGGTTCCTACTGGTTTATGGTTGTATGATCTCGCTTGGAGGAAGAGAAAGGCTCTCTTTGCATATACCTTGGATATGAAGGTCTTGAACAGAGGTAAGGATCCTTAATCAAGGATAATACTTCTTTAAGAACTTGCCATTGATCGACATCATGAGTAAGTTGCCGTCTGAAGTCATATGACGGTATGCTCCGTTTGAATAGACTGTTTCTATTACAAACGGTCCTTCCCATTTAGGCTGAAATTTGCCTTTGGTCTTGTGCGTCATAATCATCGGTCGTCTGACGGCTAAAACCAAATCTCCTTTCTGGAAGACTCTTTGCTTGACCTTCTTATTGAAGGCTTTCGAGATTCGAGCTTGGTACAACTCGATGTGTTGCTGAGCTTGTAGTCGCTTCTCATCTAGGGCTTCAAGCTCTTGAAGACGCAACCGATCATTGTCTTCTGATGTGATTTTAGTCATTAAAGCGACTCGCAACGACGACATTTGGATTTCTAACGGGATGACTGCCTCGCACCCGTACACCAGAGAAAAAGGCGTATTGCCTGTCGGGGTCCGAACCATGGTTCGGTAGGCCCAAAGACATTCACCAAGCTTTTTGTCCCAATCTCGCTTATTCGAGGAGACGAACTTCTTGAGTAACTTGATGATTGTTTTGTTGAATGCTTCAGCCAAGCCATTAGCGTAGGATTATAGGCAGTTGAAGCCACATTCTGAATTCGGTATTTATCGCAGAACCGATAGAATACCTGACTTATGAATTGGGGACCGTTATCATGGATGATCCGCCTAGGGACACCAAATCGATAGATGACATGGTGTTTGATGAAATTAACCACATTAGAGGTTTTGACTTCAACCAGTGGTATAGCTTCTGCCCATTTCGAAAAGTAATCGGTTATTGTCAGGACAAACCGGTGACCTCTTGTCGAGGAGGGACTAATTGGCCCTACGACATCGATTCCCCATGCTTCAAATGGCCATGAAGCAACAGTTGGGTGGATCAACTCTGGTGGCTGGTGTATGAAGTCAGCATGAATCTAGCACGCTTTACACCTCCGTGCATATTGGATGGCATCGGCTATCATGGTTGGCCAATAGTATCCAAGCCTATGCAATCCGTCTTTAAGTTTTGGACATGGCTAATGAGCTCCGCAAATGCCGTCGTCTGCTTCTTTAAGCACTTCTTGTGCCTCTGAATTAGAAAGGCAACGAAGGAGGACACCGTCATATAAACGACGGTAAAGTGTCTTCAAAGTTGGATCGTAGTAGAAACGGAGAGACCTTCGTCTGATGGATGCCGCTTCTTTAGGATCGTCTGGCAGCAAACCATGTAAAGCATAGTCGATGAGGGGAAATCGCCAATCTCTCGGTTCAAGATTCGTCGAGATATTATAGACCTCTCTAGTTCTTAACATATGTTTAGAGCAGACAAGGTGCCGAGTCGCCACTGTGAGGTGATACTCGGTGTCGACCGACATGGCTAATGTTGTTGCTAATGCAGCAAGAGCGTCCGCCTTGGTATTTTGAGATCGAGACACGTGCCCGATGTAGAAGCCTTCAAATAGATTAGCCAACTCGATGACTGTGTAGTAATAAGGCACCAAGTCTTCATGACGGACCTCATACTCACCCTTAACCTGATTGATAATCAGTTTTGAATCGCCATAAGCTTCGAGGTAGCGTACCCCCATTCCATGGGCGAGCTGAAGACCAATGAGCAGAGCATTATATTCCGCTACATTGTTGGAGCATGATTCTGTCAGAGAAAATGCTCTAGGGAGGACATAATTCTGTGGGGAGATGAACACAACCCCCACTCCGGCAATGATCTTGCCCTTAGGGCCTATTCGTGATGCTCCATCGAAGAACATCTGCCACACTTCCTGCTCTGAGGTTATATTAGACTCGAAGACTTCATCTGGAATATCTTCATGAAGTTTTGAGTTTTTTGGGACTGGATGAGCAGCCAAGAACTCTGCGAGGGCCTGGCCTTTAACCGCCTGCTGAGGGATAAAGATCATGTCGTATTGAGACAAAAGGAGTGCCCATCTAGCTAATCTTGAATTCAATGATGCCGGCTTCGTCATGAGAAGACGCAAAGGATTACTCTGGAGATGACATGTATGGTTTAGCCGACCAAATAATGTCGTGTCTTCTGAACGACAAAGACAAGAGCTAAACACTCTTTCTCGATAGGATTGTAGCAAGATTCCGCTCCTATCAGAGTCCTGCTCAGATAATAAATGGCCTGCTCGTGACCATTGTCGTCTTTTTGAGCAAGGAGGGCCCCAAGAGAATGGTTCATAGCTTTCACATAAAGCAAGAATGGTTTCCCTGATGTGGGGGCCACTAAGACAGGAGGTTTTGTAAGATATGTCTTGATATCCTCATAAGCTTTCTGACAAGCTTGATCCCATACGAAGGAAGCACCCTTTTTCATAAGTCGGGTGAACGGTTGACAGTGGCCTGAGAGATTTGCGATGAATCTTCTAATATAAGCCAGTCTACCTTGCAAGCCTCTGAGCTCTTTGAGATTCTTTGGTGGATGCATGCTCTGAATGGTTTTGACTTTGTCTGGATCAAGATGAATCCCTTTTGATGTAACAATAAACCCAAGGAACTTGCCACTTGACACTCCCAAGAAGGATTTCGTCGGATTCATTTTCAGTTGATGAGCCCGCATTATGTCGAACATCGTTCTCAAATCACGAAGATGGTCATCTTTACTACGGCTTTTGACAGCAATGTCGTCGACATAGCATTTTAACCGTTTTTTGGAGATGATTGCGGAAGATTGTACTCATTGCCCGCTGATAGGTTGCTCCGGCGTTCTTTAGCCCAAAGGGCATCACGGTGTAGCAGTATACCCCCAAGGGTGTTCGGAACGAAGTATGCTTTTCGTCGTCGGGGTATATCTTAATCTGATTGTACCCTGAAAAGCCGTCCATAAAAGATATTCTTTCGAATCCACAAGTATTGTCAATCATGACATCGGTGATGGGCAGTGGGAATTCGTCTTTAGGACAAGCCGTATTGAGATCAGGGTAGTCGATGCAGATCCGTATTTTTTCATTCTTCTTGAGGACTGAAACGATATTAGCAACCCAATCTGGATGTTGTTCCTCCCGAATGAAGCCACATGCAATGAGCTTATGGACTTCAGCTTCAATAGCTTCCATAATGTTTGGGCGAAACTGACGTTGTTGCTGCTTGACTGGCTTGGCGTCGGGCTTGATATTCAGACGGTACATGGCTACTTGCGGATGAAGTCCGGGCATGCCTTCGTAGTTCCATGCGAAGACGTCTATGTACTCATTTACGAGTATTATCAATTCTTCCTTTTCTGTAAGTGATAAGCTTTCACTTATAAAAATGGGCTTAGGGTGGTCTTGACCACCCAAGTTGACTTGCATCACCTTGTCTTCAGTAGGTGGTTCGCGCAGTTCGAATCTTTTTCCCATTGGAGATCTAATTGCTGGGCCCATGGTTCCTCATCGATAGCTTCTGCATGCTCTAATTGACTGCTTGAAGTCATATTAACGGTGGGGTTTTCGAACATCATTCCCACACTAACATCTGAGTCCCACTCGGAGGATGAGGCTGAATGTGATGGAATTGGTTCGTATATATAAATAAATATAATAATAAAGAGGCATGAGAGTCCAAGTTAAGGAATTCCTAGTAAAAATTTATAAGGATGCATATGATTTTTGGTAACGAAAAAGACTATACACAAATTCAATTTTGATCCTTACCTAAAATGATAACATTTACTTTATAAAGACTAAGTCTAAGAATGAATAAAATGATGATCCTAAAAACTTATAGATTACTTAGTCTCTTCAAACGTATTTCAAATATTTTCCTTTTTAATGGATTTTGTGGGTGTAATCCGCTGAAAACCCTCACGAGACAACACTCGTTCTCTAGGGTAACCTAGGGGTTTAACGTCTTGTTGCACGTGCTAAGTGCAACCGTGATTCCTACGAAAGTGAGTTCAAAATTTTGATTGAGATTTTTCCTGCACACAAAATAAAGTATTTTAGATTTAGAACAAAATGTGCAAGTGCTCAATTCGAATCCGCGGTAGCAGTGACTATGCGGGTCGTGATCCTCAGGGAGGGACTAGCGATAGAAGCGTTTGTAAGTTATCTCTAAAAATTATTTTCTTTAAGTTAACAAAAAGAATAGTTAAAGTTAAGTTAGGAAGAAGGCGGTAGATTATGAAGATGGAGGATTAGAGGTGGTATTTATAATGAGATGAGAAAGAAAGAATTGGGAGATGGTGATTTAATCTACAAAAATAAAAGAAAAGAAAAGAAAAGAAATAAACACTAACCTTAGTTTGGTTGAAGAAAAACGTGAAATCCTAACACTTTCTACCTTGCTTTGGAGGCGTTGAACGCATAAACCATAGGATCGATCTCAGTCCCTTGTTCGCATTATATCATCAAGCTTGGGCAAGTATGAAGTGATACGTACCTTGAGGAGGAGAACATTACCATGAAATATCGTTGGCACCCACCAAGATTCGTTATACTTGTGCTTTGGAAATCACTTGCATGCTCATCATAAACCAACAGAGATAAAAATAGAAAAAGAGAAGAAAACAAAAAGGAAAATAAAGCAATGACATAAAAAGAAAAGTTACCTTTATTACTTGATACAATGGAAGAGAAGAGAAGCATACATCGGTGTCACTCTCAACATAGCCCTCTCCCTCACTTACATAAAAATTAAAAAAGAAAAGAAAACCTAAACTACAAGAAAGAAGAAAGCCTAAAACCCTAAATTTGGCCCTCTGGCTCTGGATGCTCTTCTCGGTTGCACTGCAGGGGGTATTTATAGGAGCAGAAGGAGGTAGAGTCCCAGTCGAAGTCGTCCACGAAGGCGGTTCCCTGGATATGACTGGATTGCCGCGGAAACGCGGCTTGGGCCGCGTTTTCGCGGCCTTATGGTGGCGGCTGGCCACATGCTTTGGCGCGTGGCTTCTCCTGGTCCGTCCATCTGGTCGTTTCCTTCTGGAAGCTGCATCCTGGCTCTTAATCTTTGGATTTGGATATAACTTGGGAATCAAGTTACCTAGATCCCAAATTTTATCCACGAATTTGTGATCTTAAATTCTCCTTCTTTGGCTTTTATCCTCATCTGCAAGTTTTTAGGGTTGAATAGAAGTCTATCCTCCCTCTTCTTTAATATTTGCAACTTTGGCCCTTGTGTATTTGCAATTTTGACAATTAATATTTGCACTTTTGCACTTGGGCTTGAATATGGGCTTTTGGGCTTCTTTTGAGGCTTTATTTCTTTATTTTTATTTCTCAAGGCCTGCACACAATAAATCATAAAATATTAGTAAATGTGCAGACTTATATGAATAAATATGAAAATGTGATGGTAAATGTATGTATAAAAATGCACTTTTCACTACCAATCACACCCCCACACTTATCTTTTTGCTCGTCCTCGAGTAAAAATCAAAGAAAAAGAAAAAAAAAAGCAATGACATAAAAAAGAAAAGTTACCTTTATTACTTGATACAATGGAAGAGAAGAGAAGCATACATTGGTGTCACTCTCAACATAGCCCTCTCCCTCACTTACATAAAAATTAAAAAAGAAAAGAAAACCTAAACTACAAGAAAGAAGAAAGCCAAAAACCCTAGATTTGGCCCTCTGGCTCTGGACGCTCTTCTCGGTTGCACTGCAGGGGGTATTTATAGGAGCAGAAGGAGGTAGAGTCCTAGTCGAAGTCGTCCACGAAGGCGGTTCCCTGGATATGACTGGATTGCCGCGGAAACGCGGCTTGGGCCGCGTTTCCGCGGCCTTATGGTGGCGGCTGGCCACGTGCTTTGGCGCGTGGCTTCTCCTGGTCCGTCCATCTGGTCGTTTCCTTCTGTAAGCTGCATCCTGGCTCTTAATCTTTGGATTTGGATATAACTTGGGAATCAAGTTACCTAGATCCCAAAGCTTTTATCCACAAATTTGTGATCTTAAATTCTCCTTCTTTGGCTTTTATCCTCATCTGCAAGTTTTTAGGGTTGAATAGAAGTCTATCCTTCCCTCTTCTTTAATATTTGCAACTTTGGCCCTTGTGTATTTGCAATTTTGACAATTAATATTTGCACTTTTGCACTTGGGCTTGAATATGGGCTTTTGGGCTTCTTTTGAGGCTTTATTTCTTTATTTTTATTTCTCAAGTCCTGCACACAATAAATCATAAAATATTAGTAAATGTGCAGAATTATATGAATAAATATGAAAATGTGATGGTAAATGTATGTATAAAAATGCACTTTTCACTACCAATAAAAAAAATTAACTAATTCTTTCAAATTTTTTGATTGAGATTTTACCTGCACACAAAATAGAAGTTTAGATTTAGAACAAGATGCGCAAGGTGCTTAATTCTAATCCGCGGTAGCAGTGGCTATGCGGGTCGTGATCCTCAGGGAGGGACTAGCGATGGAAGCGTTTAAGTAAGTTATCTCTATTTTATGTATTTTCTTATTAACAATGGTATTTACAATGAGATGGGAGAAATAGATTGGAGAAAGGTGGAGTTGGTGATCTATACGAAAGAAATAGAAGAAAGGAAGAAGACTATAAAATACATACCTACCTCTTCAGTCCTACTTACCTTTGATCCTTTTGCGACGACTTACTTTGCTTTGGAAGGCGTTCAAGTATGGCGTATAGGATCGTCCACCTTCGCGATCTACACTACTAAAAGAAAAGACTGGCAAGCGATGGCTTGTTCATCTCCATAGGCCATCAAGGGCTCTTCTTAGGCTAGGCAGTCTCAAAGCAATCGGATCTCACGGTTTGCAAGTCATTAGAGAGAATAACACAAGAATAGAAAAATAAAAAGAGAATAAAACACGAATAACAAGAATAGACATAACAAAGACAAATCTTTGAGTGGATTTCATTAACAATGGAAGAAAAGTAGGCTTACACCGCTGTCACCTCAGTACAAGCATGGACTCCTTCCTCCATGAAAGCTTCCTCTACTCTTAATTACAAAAATTACAAAAAGAAAAACCTAACCTAAACTACAAGTTAGCCTAAGAAACCCTAGAATTTTCTCTGTATTTCGCTGTACGCCCTTTACGGTTGCTCTGCAGGGGTATTTATAGGTGCAGAAGGTAGTAGAGTCCCAGAACAACTCCTCAACGAAAACGCGTACCCTGGCTTATCCATACTGCCGTGTTTCCGCGGCTTGGGGCGCCTTTCCGCGGCCATGCAGTGTCAGTTGGCTGCGCGCTTTGGTGCGTGGCCTCTCCTGGTCCGTCCATCTGGGCGTTTGCTTCTGGAAGTTTGATCCTGGCTCTTTATCTTTGGATTTGGATATAACTTGGGAAGCAAGTTACTAGATCCCAAATTTTATCCACGAATTTTCTTATCTTTGCACTCTCTTCTTTGGCTTTTATCCTATCCTGCAAGTGTTTAGGGTTGAATAGAAGTCTATCCTTCCCTCTTCTTTGTATTTGCAACTTTTGCCCTTAGTCTTTGCAATTTTGGCAATTAACATTTGCAACTTTTACATTGGGCTTGAATATGGGCTTTTGGGCTTCTTTTGAGGCTTTATTTCTTTATTTTTATTTCTCAAGGCCTGCACACAATAAATCATAAAATATTAGTAAATGTGCAGAATTATATGAATAAATATGAAAATGTGATGGTAAATGTAATGATAAAAATGCACTTTTCACTACCAATCAGTTCGTCATCTGTAAATTGAACCGTTGCTGACGATGTGGGTGTAAATTGAACCGAGGGCAGAGCACGCTGTGGTGCTTTGACTTGGGCTTCGCGGCTATGGATGCCGCGCGTACGCCGTGGTATAGTAGCTTCGCTCGTGAGAACGAGGCTGGCGCGAGGCGCTCCTGATCTTGAATTGGGCGAAGGTATTGTCGCCCTTGTATCTTCGCGGCTAGCAGCATTGTTGGAGCAGGCAGGCATCTTGCCTTTTTCTTCGCGCGAGGGACGTACTTCTGGCGTAGCTACGCCTGAGGCTTTGCCCAGAGCCTTCTGTTTTGGCCTCCACATCTGCTTTGGCAGAGGATACTTAGGTTCGCAAGGAACCTGACAAGCCACACGCGAGGCTAAAGGGTGTTGGCGGAATTCTGCTCCTGGTTTCTGTTCTGAAACCTTAGCCATGGAGACCTTCCTATGCTTCCATGCATGAAGCATTAGACCACCCTCAGAGAAGACTTTTTCAAATTTTCCTTGGTCGAAGTGAACGACAAGGTTCTCGAAAGTGAAGGATTTAGACTGCGGGCGTGCTTCCTTGTTGCGCCAGAGAACCGCAATAGGCTCGCAGATAGCCTTATCCGTCTCCGCAGAGACTTTCCTTGAAGATTTAGCCAGAGAGGCTCTGGCTGCACCGGCTTTTCTGAATTCAGAGTTAGACCCGCAGGTCTGTTCATCGCATTGCGACACTTGATTCTCAGCAGTGGAGAATTCAGTCCCCAGCGGAGTCGCCACCTTATTTTCCATTGATTTGCAAAGGGAAAAACTTACAATAAAAAGTTGAGGAGCTAAATTACAAGTATTCTAAAAGATTACAAGTAGACTCCTTAGAGATTTTGGAGAAGTGTGCCGATAGGAGTCTGGTCAGCGCGCGACCACTTTGTCCCTTGATGATGCGAGCGATGAGATTCCCTTCTCGCCTGGTTCGGGGAATCAGAGAACAGAAGGTTGGTAGAACCCTCTTGCTACTTCTCAAACCGCCTTCAATTAGGAATTCCTTCTCGCCTGGTTCCGGAGATCCCTTAAGAAGAAAGTATTAGGGTATCAGCACCCTGAATAGAGAAGCAATTCTCTAAAAATCTCTGAATTCTTGTGCGCGTGGTGCATCGTGAAGAAGTCTCTGCTTGTGGAGTCCTCTTTCTCTCTTTGCTGGGGGTCTCTTGTGCGTGTGCGTTCGTCTGTCCTCCTTGTGCCCCTGGTGGGCTATTTATAAGGAGAGCAAGGGTATAATTGTCCCTTAAAAGTATAGAAACAGATTGAATCAAATCTGTTTAAATCTGGAAAGTAGCCTTGCTGCGAGGCTAGGATCAGCTTCTGCGAAGCTAGAAATGGCAGGTCGGTTGATCCTCCTGATCCGTTTTGATTCTTTCCGTATAATTGAAAGATCTCTCCTGATTCTCTTACTCATTTTAGAAGAGTCAAGAGATTGTGGCAATCAACTGCCAAATTTGATCTCAGATTTGATCTTGATTGGATTTGATCTTGATCCCGATTAGATCTGATCTCATTTGGAGATTTGATTGGTCAAAGGTTGACCATAAGAGACCAGCAGCGGCGCTGCCCGCTTTGAACTTACAGCGGAGTTGGAGGCAATATCTGGCGAAGTCAGAAGAAAGCTCTTCGGCGGAGCTAAATGTCGTCTGTGGCGAAGCTACCGCATACCCTTTCTGCACAGTTGCGTGTGGCTTCAGGCGGAGCTAACTCTCTCTGTGGAGTTGCGCTTCAGCAGTTCAGGCGAAGTTATAAGTTAGCTTCCTGGTGGAGCTTTGAATGGCTTCAAGGCGAAGTTGGATGATCTTAGCCTCTCAGGCGAGGCTATCCCTTCGGGCTCATGTGATGCTAAGTGCTAGCATCTGTTTGCGCCGGAAAAAGAAAGAGGGAATTGTTGTAAAGATTTCTTTGAATCAGATGAAAAGATTACAACAAGACTTTTCCTTCCAGTTACAAGGGAGGGAGGATGTTGAAGCTTGAATCCCCCCTTTGTTTAATGCTGGGTTCTTCGTGTGGCGGTGGAGAGTGAATCTTGTTCTCCGTTGACCAGATGACCGTCCTGGACCGTCGGGGGTCTTCTCTTCGGTCGGTAGAAAGAGTAACTCAGCTCCGTCTACCAAAACTCTCAAAGAGGAGGTAGGCGAAGAGCGGCTAGTACTCAGTAAGCTCGCTGAAGAGTCTCCTCCCTCTGTCTGTTGCTGAAGTTGTGCTTCCCTCTTGATGATCCTCTTGCCTGGATTTGATCGATCTTGATGATGCCTTGACCTTCTTAATTCTCGACTTCTCCAAAGCTTCGATCCCCTCTTCATAGCAAACAAGGCTATTTATAGGGGTCTCAGGGGGTGAAGGTGCCTCCTGAAAACGTTCCCGAATGAGGGGCCACTACCCGCTACATGCGCGGTGACTGGCCCCGCAATCAGGGCAGTTGCAACTGAGACGCGGGCGTTGAGCCAAACGCGCCTTGAAGTTTGAGACGCGGGCGTCGAGCCAAACGCGCCTTAATGCTGAGACGCGGGCTTCGGGCCTTCACGTCTGGACGCTGAGGCGCGGGCGTCGGGCCGACGCGCCTTGATGCTGAGACGCGGGCTTCGGGCCGACGCGTCTGGACGTTGAGACGTGGGTGTAGAGCCAACGCGTCTTAATGCTGAGACGCGGGCATCGATTCCTCGCGTCTAGAGCTTGAAACTCTGCTTCCTTAATGGCTTGTCTGTTTAGTCATTTTTAGACAGCCTACAGAACCCCCTCCAAAGTTTCTGATATTCCGCAGTTGAATGGGACGGATTTCGGAATACTTTGGATCTTAGCCGTGTTCGCCTTTATGACTGGACTGTTGATGCTTCGGGCTTGATCTTATCTGGAATTGGTCTTCGTGAGTGTACTGTTGAACTCTTTGAAGCCGTCAGAGTTGATCGTGTTGAGTGTCTAGATACACAGTCTAGACCTCCCCGATTGCTTTTAGTCTGTCACGGGTGCGCTTTTGGCCGGGAGTGGTTGGTTGTCTGTTTGCGTCAGTGTACTGTTGAACTGACTTGCAGAAGCAGGAGACTGGACGCAGGTTCCTTTTTGAAAAAGCAGAGACTGCTTTAAAGACGCGACTTCCATGGGGTGGACGCGACGTTTGGCCGGTTTGGGGGGACGCGGACTTTGGAGAGACGCATCTCTTGAAATGCAGACGCGATTTTCTGGGTGCATTTATGATGATGCTGATGGGCATGTCCATCGAAGAGCCGCGTACTTTGGGGCGCGCACCTGTGCCATGTCATGATTACGCCGCCAGCTGGCCTGGGGAAACGGCGAGATTTCGCCTCTTGGCGCGCGGATCTCCCGGTTCATTAAATGAACTGCTCCACGTGTCAACTTCTGACTTGTGGCGGGGTCGCGACGCATGATCTTCCCTGTTCAAATAATGATTTGGCTCCACGCGTCAGGCAGCGATTCGCTGCAGCGTTTATTGGGCCAAACGCTGCGTATCTTCGCGAATCTCTGTGCCTATAAAAGGCAACAGTTAGAGACAGACACATCTTCTTCTCCGAACGCATTTGCTGAGAAAAGAGAGCTTCCCTCCTCTTGTTTGTTCATCTGTCCATCTTCGAACTCGGATTTCTGAACATCGATGGCTCCCAAGACGAAACCGACTGCATCATCCTCAAGGGCGACCGTCGCCGAGGCTGAGAGAGATGCTTCCTCTGCGCAGGAGGGTGTTTTCCGAGGTAAAAATGCACCTTCGGCGTGGGTTCCGCCATTAAAACATGTTCATAGAACCCTAAGAACCTTTAACACAAGATCGTGTTTGATTCTCGGACGCTGTCCTTGAGATGATAACCGGGGCGCGGGCCTGATGATCCGACGCTGGTGAACTCTGCATTCTGGATCCTCCACTTAGAACATTTCTAATTGTGAAGGTCTCTGGACGCGATTTGCAGAACGCGGATTTGATCCATGCGTTCTGTGCCGCGTTTTGTGCCATCAGGCGCCGATTTGATGAATCTGGCGTCTGAGTCCAAGCACTTTGAAATTTCACAAGTCTTGGTTTGCAGAACGCGGATTTGATCCTTGCGTTCTGTGTTTTCAACCGCCGATTTTGTAGAATCTGGCGTTTGAGTCCAAGTACTTAGAATTTTCATAAGTCTTGGTTTGCGGAACGCGGCTTTGCAGGTCTGGACGCGGGTTCGAAAAATTCCTGCGTCCAGTATCTCTTCTGCGTTTTGGTGCAAGTTCGCAGGTCTGGACGCGGATGATAACTCCTGCGTCCAGTGTCTCGGCTGCGTTTTGAATTATGAACACTTAGCGTCTTCCCTTATTTTTGGCAAAGTATCTGACCAAGTGTCTTTTTCTTTTTGCAGTGCCGCATGTTTCAGGTTCACTTGCCAAGATGCACCACTTTGGACGCGTGGGTGGTGCCGACCGGGGCTTGACCTTTGTGCAAAGAATGAGTGTCCCCGTGACTGCTGACCAGTTACTGGATCGCAGGCTCTCTAATGTTAACAGGAGAACCTTTCGGGCACTTATGACCGATGCCGCACTCAAAACGGATGACGGCGTCAGGTTGGAGAAGCCTGCCTTCTTCTTTGGGGATCATATCTATGATGATGGCCGTCGTGTGTCTGAGGGGACCTATAAATGGCTCCGTGAGATAAAGGGCGGAAGATTCTTTCTTCCAGACATGGAGAGGATGTTCCCGATGTCCTACTTCCAACACATGTCTGTCCCCCGGAAGATGGAATGGGACATTTCCCAGTATATCCCTGAGATCGCCCTTGGTGACTTTGGCCTTCAAAAGGTAGACCGCCATGATAGTCATGACGGGTCAGTTGTCGGACTGTTCCCTGCGTCGTCCAAGCCTGAAATCCCAATTGGAGAGATCCCGGAGCTTGCTACCACCTTCCTCAATTCCTTCATAGAAGCAGGGGGTGACTATCCTGTCGACTTCCGTGCGTATGGGTGGGTCCACTCTCCAGGGAACTACTGGTGGGGCAGGATGGTGGGTTTTGTCCTTACCAATCTTGAGGGACCGCTGAAGCGTGTGGGGCTGTACCCAGCAGTCAGGGCCGTGCAGTGGGGCGTCCCGATGAGTTCTCATAACTTCTTTGGGATTCTGGAGCGCTACAATCCTCGGACGGGGACATTCTTTACTCCGGTCGGAGAGATGGGCCTTGCCCTGCACGAGTTGTATGAGGTCTCCGGTTGTCGTCAGGGGACATTCCTTACGAGGAATTTGTCCCAACCACCAGGGAACTGCGCCTTTTGGAAAAAGAATCTCCTCAAGTGTACGAGACCTACTGGGAGGTGATGTGCCATTTCTACATCTGCGGCCAGACAACTGCCTGGAGGTCAGGAGGCGTCAAGCAACTATCCTGGGCTGATTATCTGTTTAATAATGTCAGCAATAAAGATCTCCCAGTAATCCGACTAGCTCCTAGTTCTGGTGGGGAAGTTGAAGACAGGATCGACGCAGCTTCTGACAAGTTCTATACCACGGAGTCGAACGAGGACGGCTTCGACCCTGACCTGGTCTTTGAGAGCTTTCACCATCAAGACCGGACCCCTATTTCTGATCAGGCGCTGTTGGCGGGCTTCCTGATGTTGTGGCTGAAGAGGTGTGTGGTGCCCACGCTACCACATGAAGTTATTGTGGCAGATGTGGTATACCCGGCGGTACTCTTGGCTCATGGCCACCCCATAGCCCTTCTTCCGGCCGTGGCGGCTGGCATTCAGAGTGGGTTGCGGGCGTTAGCCAAGAGACTATGCGAGGCTCCAAGGACTGTCGACTCTCAAGGCAAGCCGTATGTTGACTCAGAGGGAAACCCGACGGCAAGGCGCCCCAACCCCCGAATTGAGTTGCCTTACACGTATCTCATGGCCTGGTACGTGATGCATTGCCCTTCTTTGATGACAACGGCGCGTGGGAGTACGAGTCCTGTCCCTTTTGTGAGGCGGCTGGAAAACTCGGATTGGAGTGACACCTATATATATTATATTCGGAGACGTCTCTCAAATGCCGCCAATTACCAGCTCAACCGCTGCTTTGTTGGGATTCCTGGTGCATCTTTGGTGAGCAATTCACTGATTCTATAGGTCGGGATGACCTCACCCAACTGTCCACGGGAGTCTTCCGGTGGTTGATCAACATACGACCAGGATATGTGCTGTTTCGCCAAGGGACTTCCTGCACTATCGAACCGTATATGCCAAGTCGTTTTGCCCGACAGTTTGGCTATGCTCAGCTTTATGTCGGCAATCCGAATACACAACTTGCCTTCAATGGGAATTTGTGCGAAGGTGCTCGAGCCTGGTACTATAGCGTGGCTGGGGGGACAGAGGCAACTTTCCGTTTGCCCGTCGAGGAGCCGAAGAATCTTACCAGCTTCACTTTCTGCACCTGGTATTCTCGGGTAACCAGTCACCGGATTTTGCCCCCGGTATACGGGTATTGAGGGCATTAATGCTTATCTCAAAACACAGTCGGAGTCTGGCAAATGCTCGCACATGATCACCCAGTATTTAAAGGTCCAGAAAGAGCTGGAGAGAGCATCTCAGAGAGAAGCTGAGGGAGGCTCAAGAGAGGAGCTCCGAGTAACCCGGAGTAGAACCAAGCTAGGGCCACAGGAGGGGCCCTCTACCGCCAAGGCTCAAGAATTGGTGAGTAAGCGCCGTCGGGGTCCCACTTCAACTGCTGGTCCTGTTTCGAAGAGGGCTCGGAGGGACTTAGCAACGGAAGTCTCTCCCTCAGGAGACATTTCTGTTGGAGTTGGGGACTGTCCTGAAGACCTCTTTGTCATGGTTGAGGAACCGCCAGAGGATAGAGATCTCCCCAGTTTAATCCGTGCTCTTAGGTCGCACAGAGGGACCTGTAAAATTGCGGAAGAGGGGGAATTGGTTGACAAACCCACTATAGCTGACGAGGAAGAACAACTCGTGGGAGGGAATGTCCAGATTCCAGGGTTCTCAGCTCGGCCCGAGCCTTCTTCTGCTCGTGAAGGGAGATGCAAGGCACAGCGGTCAGGACCTCCTAGCGTCTTCATTTCCAGCGCTCGGATAATCGACCCTAGTCCTACCACTGGGGTGATTGGTGGCAAGGCCCCGGTCACCGAGGACCTTTGCGTTGAACTGTCGTCTTCCGCGTCTGATACGGAAAGCGACTTTGAAGATAAAGTCGACTACGGCCATGAACCCGCTTTTCCTGACCCGAGTAAGTTCTCACGCATCTCGGAGGGGAAAATATACGGGGGCGAATCATCGACTGCGTTACCGCCGGCGATAATCCCTGCTGAAGGTACAACTTCCTCGCATGTCGAGGCGATAGAAACAGTGTTGACCCAGCCCAAGGGGATTGAGGCTTCGGTTGCCGAGACAACCTTAGTGGGGGCAGCTGTTGAAGTTGGGGAGCCTTCCCCTTTGCCAGGAGGGGAAACAATCATTGAGGCGGAGGAGGCTCTCACTCCGCCGGTGGAGAAGGCTACTGCCGAAGCTGGGGGGACTCCCATTTTACAGGACTCGACGCCTCTGGACCTCGAACTTAGTAAGGCAGCTCTGACTGAGGGGGCTCAGGTGGGGAGTCTGACAATCGGCACCCTTCCAGAAGGCCACACAGCTCACTTCTCGGTGGAAGTTTCTGAAGAGGTTGTGCTTACAACTCCTTCATTGGTCGTGGAAGCTCCTGCAGAGGCAGCGCTCCAGGAAGCGCCAGTGGGTAGTCTTGCTCTTGCCACATCGACGGCCGGCACGGCTCTTGTGCGAGAAGACCCGCCCTATATCCCTTATCCCGTGACAGAAAAAGGGTCGGGAAGCTTCTTAGGTGGTGAAGACATGGGGGAGCTGGCACGTCAGATGGTGCAACAATTCTTCACCTCGATGGGATCATGTATTGATCTCATCTTCCGTGGACACAGCACCTTCCAGTTCGCCCAGAGGCTTCTTGAAAATATGGCCGTGAGCGTCGAATTGGCGGGAGGCCCTTCACTTGCCAGGGCATGCCTACGGGTGGTAGAGCAACTTGGAGATAACCTGCGGGAGCTGGAATCTTTGGAAGATGCTGGCTCTTTTGATGAAGCCCAGGCCACCTTGACTAGGCTCCTAGCTGATCAGGAACGGGAGCGACAGGAGGCGGAGGCACAAATCGCTGCCGAGGTCCGTGACCTTGAATATTCCAAGGCTGAATTTCAGAAATTAGCCGGAGATTCGAGGGAATCTGAGCTCAGTGTGCAGAGCACGGAGCAAGTCATCCTCAGAACTCGGGACATTATCGCCAAGGCGGAAGCTGTTCTTGCGCTAAATGAGGAGAAACTTGTTTCCCTCAAAAAGGAGCTTGAGGAGCAACGGGCTGCTACGGCGCGTGCTGAAGAGAGTCTATCCCTACAATCTTCCAGGGTGGAATCTTTGCGGATGCAGCTGGCTGCAAGAAATTTCTTATATCTGAGGCGGAGCTGCGGAACCGGGCTATCATGGAGGCTGAGAGGACGCGCCAGCATGAGATTCACCGCCTTAGGGAACAAATCCGTTCCTTGGCGCACCAGGACATTTAGCCTTCTTTTCTTTTTTTTCTTTTTGTAAAGAAAAGGGACACTCTATTTATCAAGAGTGTTTGTATCCACTTCTATCATTTTTTGATATAATAGAAGTTTTCTTTAAAGCTTTTGTCCCAATTTCTTTGTCCTGTTGTGGATGAGTCCAACTCTTGATCACTGGTCGTGATTACTGAACTTAGGTAGGACTAAGTTCTTTTAATGAGACGCGGTCTTGGCGAGACGCGGCATTAATCCCATAGAATGAGACGTGGCATCAATCTATGGGGACTTAGATTTCACCAAGCCTTTTTGACGAGACGCAGCGTCGATCACAGGGTGAGACGCGGTCGTCAGTCTTCCGGAATTTAGATTTTACTAAGTCCTTTTACTGAGACGCAGCGTCAATCATAAAGTGAGACGCGGTCATCATTTCATAAGACTTAGATTCTACTAAGTCCTTTTGATGAGACGCGGCGTCAATCACAAATCGGAACGCGGTCTTCTTGATGAGATGCGGCGTCAATCAAAAGATGAGACGCGGCATTGATCCGTAAAGTAAGACGCGGCTGTCAGTCCCTGGGGTGAGACGCAGCGTCAATCACAAGGTGAGACGCAACTCTGAATAACGCAAATCTGTCTTGCGCGGATCGGGCAGACGCAAGAGATGCAGCCTTGTCCGCTGAAGGGACGCGGCTTTCCCATCTGCGTTTAATGTGATCTGACTCAAGATTTTAGGAGATCTTTGCTCGTCAGGTCTTCACTGTCGATTGGGATTCCGAGTCATCCGTTGATTCCAAGGTAGTTATCCACGCGTCAACTCCTCATTGGACTCAGGAGTTTACTGCCCTTAAATGCAAACCGATGCGGGCGGTTGAAAACTGGCGCTTGCGACGGTTCCCAAAGCGGCGTTCCACGCGTCAATCCTTCACTGGGCTTTGACAATCGTGCGTGACGGTTCCAATTAACGCCTCATTAATGGCAGTTATTAGGGCCTGCCTATAAATAGGGTGCGCTCCCCTTCTATAATCCAAGCTTGGATTATTTCTCTTTGGATTGCTCTGAGAAGTCCCACCTTCTTCAAAAAAGAGTGTCTTGATAGGGATTCCGTCTCCATGGATGAAGGTAATTCCGAGGATGAAGATGACCCAGAGCTCTCACGCTTCGGTTTGGTCTCTTCAAGAAGAACCCCCTCTCGGATCATCTTGGACGCCTGCGTTTGGGTGCAGAGAGGCCACTCTGGCCAGAGGTCTCTGCTGGTATGTCCCCCGATGATGTGTATAGCCTGAACTTTGGCATAACCGTCTGAATGAAGTCCCGGTGCATTCCTTCTCTGGAATTTGTGCCAGTGACTTGACTTCTCTGAACGCGGGCACTTGACGCTGGCTTTGCCCATTGCGTTTCATGGCCACTGCCTTGGCGCGTTTCAGACCTGAATCTTGCAACTCCTGTTCACCCAACAGAGAGATGGCAATTTTTGGCGTTCTGAAATTCTTTGCGTCTGGTGCATTAGGCGCGGGTACAAACTGAGGCCGCGTTTGAATCTTATACGTGGCGCAGTTTGACTCGCGTCTGTTTGACTGTGCGGGTTATTCCCGCGTCTGAAGTCTTGAATGGCTGCCGCGTTCTGTTACTCAGTTTCCTTTATAAAAATGTACTGAGTTCCAGATTTTCTGACTCTCTTTTTATTCTTTGCAGGTGGCTTGATGTCCTTTTTCAGGTTTGCTGGGCCCCAGAAAGAATATACCGGCTGGCGAACCTGCTCCACGTTCGTTTGTGAGAGATTAAATTAAGGTCCTCGTCGTTTGTGAGAGATTAAATTATATCTCTGACGAGGACCCAACCCTCGCCAAGGTCTCTTCAGATCTGGTGCAAGAGACGGATAGGCTGAGTATCGGCGAGGGTGGTCCGGCGGTTGCGGCGGCGGATGAGATCCTCTTCTTCTCCCTACCCCAGAAGTGACATCAAGGACATTCCGTTAGATGGCCTGCTGGAGGAAAGGGATGGTGATGAATGCAGGACTTTCTGCTGCCGCTGGACCTAGTGGAGGGTAGCATCCTTTGTGATGACTCCTAAACTTCCTCTCTCACCCCAGGAGTGACTCCATGTTCGTTGGATGGTCTGCTAGGGAAAGAGACGCGCCTGAACGAAGGGTTGCAGGACCTTCTGTTGCCACCGGACCTCAAGAACACCATTGCTCTTAGCTTACTCAGCTAGGGCGCTTTCGACTTTTGCGTCATTGCCATGGCGCAATCGGTTCCAATTGTGCACCTGGGATCAGATGCGGTTTCAAGGAGTGAGTACGGCCTCTGAGAGAGAGGGACTTCTTTGTACTCCTTAATTGTAACACTCATCTTATTGTATAAGAGAGCGTTTTGTATCACTTTCATATGCTTGAATATCAATAAAAGTGACACTTTTCTTTTTGCCTCTTTCTGTTATCTTGAATGTTTTGTTTTAGAAGCAAAAGAATGATTTTGGTGGACCCGCCACTTTATAAAAGAAAGTGACAAGTAGAGTGTGTACCCCCAGAGAAGGTGAACTTTTATCAAGGATTTGGGATTAACTTGATTTAAGATCAGCTGGGGATTTTGATGGAAGCATTGTTTATCGGTGTAATGTTAACCAACAATGCCTCCAAAATGAATTTGATACTCGGTTGGGGAGAATATCAAATGAAACTAGACTCGTGGGGAATCTAGTGAGATTTTTACCGCTAGAGGTGTGATATTAACTTAACGGTTTAGAAGTAATCTTGTCAGAAGTGTAATATTAACTTGACAAGGACGTGAGTTAGAGGTGTGATATTAACCTAACTCATCAGCATCTCAGTTTTATTTGGGAAAACTGAGGGTGTCACTGTCATAGGTGTGATGTTTAACTTAACAGTGATAGTAATGCTAGAGGTGTAATGTTGAACTTGGCATTAGTCGTCTCGGCTTAAAAAAGTCGAGGAAAGGTCATAGCCATAGGTGTATTGTTGAACTTAGCAATGACTCGGATGCTAGAAGTGTAGTGTTAACTTGGCATCGTCCGTCTCGGCTTGGACAAGGAAGTCGAGGAAAGGTCATAGCCATAGGTGTATTGTTGAACTTAGCAATGACTCGGATGCTAGAAGTGTAGTGTTAACTTGGCATCGTCCATTTCAGCTTCGATATGGAAGTCTGAAGAAAGGTAACTGTCAGAGGTGTGATATTAACTTGACAGACACTCGATGTACCGCTTAGAGGTATAATGTTAACTTAAACAGTAGTTTGTCAGAGGTGTGATATTAACTTGACAAGAATTTGCTTGCGATAGGAGCAATTTGAGGACCTGTCATTCTATTGATGAGAATTGACAAGTAGAATTTGAAGTGCCAGAGGTATAGTGTTAACTTGGCAAATTTGAGAGTTTGTTACTCTATGCAGAGTTAACAAGCCAGGTTTGTACTCGACGAGGAGTATTCATTACCAGAGGTATAGTGTTAACATAGTAATGATTGCATTTTGTGGTCCTACCATTCTATGGATGAGAATTGGTAAGGGATTTTTGGAGGGAAGAGTGGAATCAAGTCCACTTAGGATTTTTAGCAAACCCTCAGCTATCAACGGATTTGAGGTGCCTTTACCAACTACCGTTTCGGTTGGGCTAGCCATGCTATTCCCCTCAGCATGATAAGTTGTCGAGGACTTATGTTGGCTTAAAAGCCAACATTTTCCTCTATCCTTAGCCGTCGGAGGCGTTGGATGTTTTTGATCAGAGGTGTATTTTTAACTTGATCGGCAGGATTTTTAGCAAACCCTCAGCTATCAACGGATTTGAGGTGCCTTTACCAACTACCGTTTGGGTTGGGCTAGCCATGCTATTCCCCTCAGCATGATAAGTTGTCGAGGACTTATGTTGGACTTAAAAGCCAACATTTTCCTCTATCCTTAGCCGTCGGAGGCGTTGGATGTTTTTTTGATCAGAGGTGTATTTTTAACTTGATCGGTGGAAGAATGCCATCTAGGGATA
Organism: Agave tequilana; assembly: GCA_038442645.1. Lineage (NCBI taxonomy): Eukaryota > Viridiplantae > Streptophyta > Magnoliopsida > Asparagales > Asparagaceae > Agave > Agave tequilana. Next base: position 57,461 of record JAVJIF010033109.1, read on the forward strand.
GTATTTCTTCAGGAATTTGCCATTGATTGGCATCATGAGTGTATCGCCATTTGAGGTTATGAGGCGATACGATCCATTTGAGTAGACTGACTCTACCACAAACGGTCCTTCCCATTTGGGTTGGAATTTTCCTTTCGTCTTGTGTGTCATGACCATGGGTCTTCGGACGGCTAAGACGAGGTCGCCTTTCCTGAAAGTTCGCGATTTGACTTTCTTGTTGAAGGCTCTGGTGATACGAGCTTGATAAAGCTCGATTTGTTGTTGGGCCTGCAGACGCTTGTCGTCCAAGGCTTCCAATTCTTGGAGTCGCTGTCGATGCTTCTCCTCTGTTGTCATCTCCGCTGTCAAGGCGACGCGAAGAGATGGAATTTGGATTTCCAGTGGAAGGACGGCTTCGCATCCGTACACCAAGGAAAATGGCGTGGCTTTAGTTGGGGTTCGCACAGTCGTGCGATAGGCCCATAAGCATTCGCCCAACTTATCGTCCCAGTCTCGTTGACTTTTCGAGACGAATTTCTTGAGAAGCTTGCCAATAGTCTTATTGAAAGCTTCTGCGAGGCCGTTAGCGGGCGGATAGTATGCCGTTGATGACACACTCTGGATTCTGAACTTGGCGCAGAATCTCTGAAAAGCCTGGCTGATGAACTGGGGTCCATTGTCATGGACAATCCGCCGAGGCACACCGAAGCGGTAAATAACGTGATGTTTCACGAACTTGATCACGTTAGATGATTTTACCTCCTTCAAAGGGATAGCTTCGGCCCACTTTGAGAAGTAATCGGTTATCGCTAGGATGAACCGATGTCCCTTTGATGATGGTGGGCTGATAGGACCAACCACGTCCATCCCCCACATTTCGAACGGCCAGGTAGAGGTCGTAGAGTGGAGGTATCCTGGTGCTTGATGGATGACATCGCCATGTATTTGACAGGCGTGACATCTTTTGGCATAGGCAACAGCATCGGCAACCATCTTGGGCCAGTAGTAACCCAATCTTTGGAGTCGGTTTGCCAGCTTCGGGCCAGGTTGATGAGCTCCACACGTACCATCGTGGGCTTCTTTCAACACTTCGTGGGCTTCTTTTGATGAGAGGCACCGGAGCAGGATCCCGTCATGCGATCTACGATACAATGTTCGCGAAATCGCATTGTAGTAGAATTTGGAGGCTTTCCTTCGGATGGCAGCCGCCTCCCTGGTGTCTTCGGGCAAGATGCCGTACAAGACAAAATCAATGTAGGGGAATCGCCAGTCTTTAAGCTCTAGATCGGTCGACACTTCAAGTGTTTCCTTACCGCGACGATCTCCTGTTGACCTCTGGTAATCTCCGAGGGGACTTTTTGGGCAGTATAGGTCGTGGCTATAGACGAATACCTTCTCCATTGCTCCGACTGGAAGAGCTAAGGAGGCAGCAAGGGATGCAAGTGCATCTGCATGCGCATTTTGCTTGCGCGGTACATGGTCGATGTAGAAGTTTGAAAACCTCTCGGCCATGTGGATTGTCGCGTTGTAGTAGGGTACTAGATCTTCATGCCTGACCTCATACTCTCCGCGAACTTAGCTGACGATGAGTTTGGAGTCACCGTACGCCTCGAGATTTTTAACGCCAATCTCATCGGCGAATTGCATCCCAATCAAAAGAGCGTTGTATTCCGCCACATTGTTGGAGCAGGGCTCGGTTAACGAGATAGCTCGGGGAATCACATAATTTTGTGGGGAGACGAGTACTACTCCTACCCCGCAACTGCGTGTCCCTTAGGGCTTGTTCTTGATGCACCATCGAAGAAAAGTTGCCATACTTGTCCTTCGAACAATGTCTGGGTCAGGCAGGCTTCGGCGACCTCGTCTGGGAGATCCTCGTAGAGTTTAGCTGCCCTCGGATCTGGGTGTTCGGCTAAGAAGTCCGCCACCGCTTGTCCTTTAATGGCTTTTTGGGGTAGGAAGTGCATCTCGTATTGAGAGAGCAATATAGCCCATTTCGCCAGTCGGCCGTTCAATGATGAAGGCTTTGTCATGAGTAACCTCAGGGGGTTGACTTTGGATATGACATTTATGGTTTGGCCCACCAGATAGTGTCGCATTTTCTGAATAGCGAACACCAGTGCCAAACATTCCTTCTCGATCGGGTTGTACCGATGTTCGGCTCCGATCATCGTTCTACTTAGGTAGTAGATTGCTTGTTCTCGCCCTTGGTCATCATTCTGAGCTAGTAGAGCTCCCAAAGAATGATCCATTGATCGGACGTACACCAGGAAAGGCTTTCCGGATACCGGAGCTGCAAGGACTGGTGGTTGGGTGAGGTAGTGTTTGATCTCCTCAAATGCTTGCTGGCAAGCGTCGTCCCAAATGAACGAAACGCCCTTCTTCATCAGCTTAGCGAAGGGTTGGCATCTCCCGGAGAGATTTGAGATGAATCTGCGGATGTATGCCAATCGTCCTTGCAATCCTCTGAGCTCCTTGAGGCTTCTGGGGGTTGCATCTCTTGGATAGCACGGACTTTCTCCGGATCCAAATGGATTCCTGTGGAAGTCACAACAAACCCTAGGAATTTGCCACTGGCTACCCCCAGGAAGGACTTGGTGGGGTTCATCTTCAATTGATGAGCCCGCATGATGTCGAAGACCACCTTCAGATCAGCTATGTGATCTCCTTTAATGCGACTTTTCACCGCGATGTCGTCGACATAACATTCCACCGTTTTGCGTATCTGCTGATGGAAAATGGCATTCATGGCCCTTTGGTAGGTTGCCCCCGCATTCTTTAGACCGAAGGGCATGACGGTGTAGCAATATACCCCTAGAGGTGTCCTGAAGGAGGTGTGCTTTTCGTCATCGGGATACATCTTGATTTGATTGTATCCTGAGAATCCGTCCATAAAGGACATTCGCTCGAATCCACAAGCATTGTCAATCATGACATCCGTGATTGGCAATGGGAATTCGTCTTTGGGGCAGGCCTCGTTTAGATCGCGGAAGTCGATGCAGATCCGGATCTTCCCGTTCTTCTTGGCAACGGGTACGATGTTGGCTACCCAATCGGGATGCTGTTCCTCCCTGATAAAGCCGGAGTCAATAAGCTTCCTGACTTCTGATTGGATTGCCTCCATTATTTCGGGACGGAACCGTCGCTGCTGTTGTTTGACAGGTTTTACATCCGGATTGATGTTGAGGCGGTGCATAGCCACTTGAGGATCAAGTCCAGGCATGTCCTCGTAATTCCAGGCGAAGACGTCTATATACTCTTGTACAAGAGATATAAGATCCTTCTTCTCCGAAGGTGACAGGCCGTCACTTATGAAGATGGGTTTAGGATTGGCTTCATCTCCTAGGTTGACTTGAACAACCTTGTCTTCTGTGGGTGGCTCACGCTGTTCAAAGCGGATATCCCAAAGAGCATTCAAATGTTTGATCCAAGGGTCTGTATCAGATTGGATCATTTCTTCATCTTCATCCTCCATATGGCTTGTCGAAACCATGTTTACTGAAAGCCCTTTGAAGATGTTGCCGACACTGACATCTGATTCCCACGACGACGTGTCTGATGAGCAGTCATGACTTGACAGTCCCTCAGAATCAGAGGCTGATGGCACTGGAGTTGATATATAGCCCAACCCCCGGCGCGTCTGATGATAGTAATCAGGGGTTTTCCCTTTCGGTACAAAGGACCGAAGCAATGTTCTTCTTCCTTTTCCGAAGTTCAACCCAGGCCTGTTGGTTAGATCATACCCCATGCGCTTCATCATCTTGAGCGTTTTCGGTTCATAATGATCGAACTGAGGGGATTCATCCTCACCTTCCGATTCTTCGTGGGGCATTGGTTCAGACGCGATTCGCCCAAAAAGTATTGGTCTTTGGCCTTTTCGTCTGGCTGGAACCATGAATACAGACTCTTGCGCGTCTCCATTATCCTGGTACGTCCCGAAGGATGATTTTATTGGTACATGCAATGATGTCAAAGCATCCATTGCCGACCAGACATCCTCATCTACGTCGGTACTAGTATCCGACGGTATTGAATCAGACTCACACGTAGGGAAATACGCGAAATCTAAATCTTCATTAATATACCAACCGCCTGCATCGTCGGTGGTATCAACATCGAGCTTATTAGTGCTCTTTACAAGTGGTTCCAACTCCCACAGGCACTCTTCTTTCTCTGGCTCAATGTCAGCTTCATTACCAGAGTCTGGCTCCTCTGGTTGTGGGGTTTCATTAGTCTCCTCCGGATCCTGATATAAGAGGGAGTCCGTGAAATAATTTTCAACCCCTTTAAACGGATGCCTTTCGGCAATCAACGTTCGGACCTGTCCACTCTCGTCAATGTATTTCATGACTTGGTGGAGGGTAGAGGGAACGATGGAATTGCGGTGAATCCATGGTCGTCCCAGCAACAGGTTGTAGGAAGTGTCCGCGTCAATGACGTAACACGTCACTTCCGACTTGAGGCTCCCGATCTGGCATTTGAGCTTGATCTTCCCCATCGGGCGGGAGCTGTTGGCATTGAACCCGTAAATAGTTGTCTGGGTAGGGCTCAGACGATGGGTAGGAATGCCTAGAAACTGCATAACCCGGCGAGGTATGATGCTTAGCGCAGACCCTGGGTCTACCTGGATGCGGTTCACCTCGGATGACCCAATATACCCTGTAAAGTATAGGGGTCGGTCATGCTTCCCTTTAACCTGCATGTCATCTGTTGTGAAGGTGATGCAGGGAGCATTTGGGGAGGTGTGGAGGCAATCCTCTACATCTTCCTCCCTTGGCACGCGGGTCATAAAGACCTCAGCATTTGCCAAAGCTTCTTGTAGAGCCTCTCTGGTTGACTTTGATAGCCTCAGGAGCTCATACAAGGTAATGCGTGCCGGGATGTTGGCTAATTGAGCCAAGACATCAAAACTGTAAGGTGTCGAGGATCCTTCCGTTACACCTTTCGCAAGAACTCGAGAAAACCGAGTTTCTTTCTGTTTCTCCCCAGGCTGTTTAGAGGAGGGCTTTGCTGGCTCTGCAGCTGGTTGTGGAGGAGCTATGGCTGTCTCGCCATACTGTTTCAGGTATGCCTGCCCCGAACGGGTTCCTGCCGTTGGTGGGTTGGGTTCCGCGGCCAGGACTATTGTCTCCTCTTCCGAGTCAGTCAGCGAGGGAACCTCAGTATCTGCTTCTCGGGAGGAAGCGCATATCACATGGCAAGATGAAGCCTTCCCTTTGCCTTTGGACTTCCTATTGGTCACAGTCGTCCATTGTTGTTCGTCGACGAGGTCAGGGTGGACCCACATGATTTCCCCTCGAGGTGTAGGGACGGGTACCAAGCCTTTCTCCCGCTGCTGATGAGGGTCTGTGTTGACCACCCTCAGTTCTCCTTTCGGGACAGAGATTACCCCCACGGGTGTCGGGGGTCGTGTCCCAAACTGGAGAATCGACGTCATGTTGGCCGTCATCTTCTTCTGCTCTGGTCGGAGTTTTAATACCTCCGCGTCAATCAGAGCTTGAAGGATGTCCTTAAAGACGTAGCAGCTTTTGGTAGGATGTCCGAGCATCCTGTGGTATAAGCAGTAGGTGGGATTGTCGGTCTTGCCGACTTCCTCCGGGCGCCTAATTTCAGGGAGCTTCAGTCGATTGCTCTTGTTGAGTAGCTTGAAGAGCGAATCGACGTGTTCCTCTTTGAAGGAATACTGCTTGTTGGGGCGTGGCTGGCTTGAAGAGCCACTTGCCCTGCCTGTTTGAGGTTTGGTGGGAGATTTGGTCTCCGTCGCCAAATTATCCTTCCGCTTCGTCTGGAGGGAGGTGTCTGGTGCACGCCTTGTCGACCTCTCTGGCCTGGGCTTGCCTTCTTCCGCTCTGACGCGGGCGACAATCTCCTCAGCCTGTTCACCTTGCTGGACTAATTGTTTCCAGGTGCAGCTTTCAGCAACTCCTATTTGAGCAAGGAGTGAGGTTTGGAGATTATGGCGACATGTTTCCACCAGGGTGGCCTGGGTCATGCCGCTTGGACATCGGAGCGCCATGTTCCGAAATCTTTCTACGAAAGACTTAACGGACTCTCCCTTTCGCTGTTTTGTAGCTAAAAGGGTAGGCATTGTGACTTCGGAGTCGTCTTCGAAGAAGCGTGTCAAGAACAGCTTCTCTAGATCCCCCCAGTTCTTGATAGAACCCTCCGGGAGCTTCATAAACCACTCAAAAGCCAACCCTTTCAGGGTGCCGATGAACAGTCGCGACAGGATGGCGTCATTATCTACCACATTCCCGGTCTGGGATTTGAAGTAGTAGATGTGCTGGTTGGGTGACCCCTTCCCGTCGAATGCTTGGAGGGTTGGAGCCTTGAACTTAGGAGGGTATGGAACTAAGTCCCACTCAGCCCGATAGGGCCGGACCACTCCTGCTTCTTGGAGGTCCTTGCGATTGGCAAGGGCCTCGAGGCGTCGTTCCAATTGACTCACCCTCTTAGCATGAGTCTTCTCCTGGTCTTGGTCGCTTCTTGCCTGCGACGAGGGCTTGGACACATCCGAGGTAGATCGTCGTGTCTCGTCAGAAGATTCGGAGGGTGGGCTTCCTCCCTTTCTCCCTTTCCCCTTCGGTCGTCTAGGAGGAGATCTCGCTCTTTCTTCAAGCAATTTCTCAAGCATATGCTTAAGGGAGTCAATGGATCTCTGTTGAGAGGCGATTATATCCATCTGGTGCTTCTGCGTCTGTTCTAAACGCCTGGTCGTCTCCTCAGGAGTGTCGGCCATGTAGGCGGAAGCCTCCTTCTCGACGGAAGAGTTTGAAGCCTGCGACTCCACTATAGCGGAGTGAGAACCACCCATTCTAATGCCGCGGGCTAAGGCATTATAGTCAATTGGGGGAATGGCCCCTGTCCGGGTGCGAGTGTGTTGATACACCCCCTCCGGTTCAGAGTCAGATTCCTCTGAGTTGACCATTAGTTGTTTTCCCTTGCTTCTGCTAGTCATGTTTGCAGTAAGCTCCGGGTATTCAACATCTGAGAAGGTTCTCCTCCTGTGGGAGCGTCTTCTTTTGGCTGACGGGGGAATCAGGGTCAGCTGTCGAATTAAAGATGGCTGGTGCACGCCTGACTCGCAATGGCATCCAGAGAGCATCTGGATGAGCTGTTGACAGCAGCATGGAGAAGTGGCCTGATTGGCACTCCTTTTCCTTGTCAAATAATCCCTCAGATCCGTGGGAGAGGGATTAAATAGACTAGCCTCGCGACGTGGAAGACGGGAGGAAGTCATGCGCTGTGCTGTCTGGACACAGGTTTCAGAAACGCGGCTATCGCGTCGCGGCTGCGTCACGCGCGTCTGGCGTCTCTGTTGATATAAGACGCGACTTTCGCGTTGCTGTCTGCTGCGTTGGAGCAGGGAGACTTGGGAGAGAGTGGGCTGCTGGGCCCCACGCCTATGGGCGCGTGCTTCCTGCGTTTGACGAGACGCAGAAGCTTCGCTTTGACGTTTGGCAAGTTGGTCTTCAGAAGGCTCAACTTGGGGAGTCTCGCGTTTGGGTCGCCAAACGCAGATCTCTCGCACTGGACGAGGTGCGGGCAAGGCATCGGATCGTACGCTGCGTCCAACCCCAGTCAGAAAACCAACGGTTCCAACTGAGTGTTGACGCGCGCGTCTTCTCTGTCGACGCTCGGCATTCCGATTGCGTCGTGGAGGAAGAGAGAAGCCAACAACTTCCTGGTTTGTAGAACCAGGGGTGTTTGCCACGCGGGTCTCCTGAGAGACGCTGACGCGGGCGTTCTGTGCGACACGGTCGATCGCACCAGTAGATGTGCCGGGGACCACGCGGGCCTTCAGAGAGGCGTTGGCGCGTGTGTTCTGCGCGACGTGGTTGATCGCAACAGAGGTGTCTGAGGTTACGCGGGCCTTCTGGGAGGCGTCGGCGCGTGAACCAAACTTGGCACAGTGGGCAGCAGGAGCACCCGACAGAGCCTCAGATTGGGCTTCAGGGGGCTGTCCACTTGAGACCCTGCGGCAGACGCGGGTCTTTGGGCTCTTGGAGCCAGAAGAGAGGAACTCTTCATACTTCGCCTGGTCGAACTCGACGACGAGTGATTCGACCATTTTCCCCTTACGGAGAACGTCATCTTGCACCACGGTGCGCTCGTCAGTAACGAAGGTAATCCCCAGCGGAGTCGCCATCTCTTGTTTGCGCCGGAAAAAGAAAGAGGGAATTGTTGTAAAGATTTCTTTGAATCAGATGAAAAGATTACAACAAGACTTTTCCTTCCAGTTACAAGGGAGGGAGGATGTTGAAGCTTGAATCCCCCCTTTGTTTAATGCTGGGTTCTTCGTGTGGCAGTGGAGAGTGAATCTTGTTCTCCGTTGACCAGATGACCGTCCTGGACCGTCGGGGGTCTTCTCTTCGGTCGGTAGAAAGAGTAACTCAGCTCCGTCTACCAAAACTCTCAAAGAGGAGGTAGGCGAAGAGCGGCTAGTACTCAGTAAGCTCGCTGAAGAGTCTCCTCCCTCTGTCTGTTGCTGAAGTTGTGCTTCCCTCTTGATGATCCTCTTGCCTGGATTTGATCGATCTTGATGATGCCTTGACCTTCTTAATTCTCGACTTCTCCAAAGCTTCGATCCCCTCTTCATAGCAAACAAGGCTATTTATAGGGGTCTCAGGGGGTGAAGGTGCCTCCTGAAAACGTTCCCGAATGAAGGGCCACTACCCGCTACATGCGCGGTGACTGGCCCCGCAATCAGGGCAGTTGCAACTGAGACGCGGGCGTTGAGCCAAACGCGCCTTGAAGTTTGAGACGCGGGCGTCGAGCCAAACGCGCCTTAATGCTGAGACGCGGGCTTCGGGCCTTCACGTCTGGACGCTGAGGCGCGGGCGTCGGGCCGACGCGCCTTGATGCTGAGACGCGGGCTTCGGGCCGACGCGTCTGGACGTTGAGACGCGGGTGTAGAGCCAACGCGTCTTAATGCTGAGACGCGGGCATCGATTCCTCGCGTCTAGAGCTTGAAACTCTGCTTCCTTAATGGCTTGTCTGTTTAGTCATTTTTAGACAGCCTACAGCATCTTAGACCTGTTGAGGTCTGTTTAGAGGCAATCCGGGCTTACTGTCTGCTTGATGGATCAGTGGAGTCCAAGTTGCTTCCTTGTCCCTCGGAGATGGGTGAAAACTGATCGTCAGCTTGTCTGTCACTCGTCTTTTGTAAATGTCAACAAGTTTAGACATTGTTCAGGCCAGTAAGAATCTTATCTTTTTTAAGTGTCAACATTCGGTAATTTTTCCATAACACAAAATGGTTCAAAATGTTTGATATTTGTGTTAAAATTTTTATCACATACTTGTATATCAATGTAAAATGATAAAACTATTTTTGTGGATTTTTAGAAGATTTATGAGAATTTTTAGAATAATTTTTAAATCAGTTTTCTGACCCAGAACCCAGCCTGCTAGGCTCTAGCGGTCGACCGGGCCGGTCGACCGGACCCAGGGCCGTCGACCGGGACGGTCGACCGACGTGCACAAGCCTGTGCACGTTTGGCCAGGCACCTGGGCGGTCGACCGTGCGGTCGACCGGCCAGAGAACTTTGCTCTCTGGATTTTTACGGTCGACTGGCCGGTCGACCGCTGGCTTCCAACGGTCATATTTTTGACCGTTGGCGGTCGACCGGGCGGTCGACCGCCAGCCGCCAAAGGCTGAAAATCCAGCCAACGGCTAGTTTTTGGATTTGGGCTATATAAACCCCATTTGCTTGGGATTTTGACTAAGGTTTTTGAGAAGAAAATTTCCCTATTCTCTGGTTTTTCAAAACAAGTTTTCAAAAGTGTTTAAGAGCCTAAAAGATTTCATCTTATTTGTTTTGAAATATTTGTTTATTTCAAAGAAAATAGGTTTTTGGAATTAGTTTCTTGATCTAAAAATCTATATCTATTTGCTATTTTCCAAGAGATTTTCTTTGATCAAAACACTTGTTTTCCACTTGAGCTATATCCTCTATCCTATTCTATAGGATCATTTATTTGTGGAAAAAGGATTTGGTTTGTGGTTGAGATATACCACTTGTTGTAAACCCTTTTTATTTGGATATCCCTCTTTGGTAGTGGTGGATTTAGATTGTTGGTTGCTCCCTCTTTGGTAGAGGTTGAGGTTGTGATTTACTCCCTCTTGGTGAGGTGGAGTTGGTTTGGATTTGTATCCCTCTTCGGTAGAGGTGGATTGTGTTTGTATTGCCTCGGTGGAGGTTGTATTGGTTGAGAGAGGAGTTCGATACTCCCAGTTGTATTTGCCCAAAATCCTCGGTGGAGGTTCTCTCGGTAGGAGTCCTAGATGGACAAGTTAGTGGATTAGAAATCCTTCTCGGTGAAGGCGGGGACGTAGAGCTCGGTGCTCAAACCTCGAAACACATCTTGTTGTTTGTGTTTGATCCATTGACTCTCAATTCTTTCTTTACTTGTGCATTGCATTATTCATATTGTCATATCTTATATGCTTGTGTTGTGTCTTGCATTGATTCATATTGCTTATACCTATATGCTTGGTTGTGTTTGCTTGTGTGCCTCACTTGTGCTTAACCACGAGAGCTTCATATAGCGCCTCAACTCTTATTCAGAGGAATCAAGAGGAGTTAGTCCAGAGCCCTTCACGGGGAATTCGGCTACACTCGTTGGTTGCACTAGGTGTTGTTGCAAATTAGTTTTGTAATTTCGTATTTAGTTTATTAGATTAGCCTTATCACCTATTCACCCCCCTCTAGGTGATTTCAATGTACCCCCCATGGACAGTCTAATCAGATAAGAGTCGTCTAGGTCTAAGTCAACCCTAGCATAGGCTTGTTTTATTTTTCTTTGTTTGTTTGTTTGTTGTTTGTTTTACTTTTTTTTTGTAAATTGTGATATGAATTTCAATAACAATAATTTTTTCAATCCTAATATGAATCCATAATTCACCCCGACCTCATTTGACTCGGAAAACTCCGACCCGCTATGTACAACATGAACCAAGCATATATGCCGGGTTAGGATTATCCGACTCAATATGACCCATATCCCAAATCCTATAATTATAATTTTCAAAATCCACTCTTCACAGAGTTCATGGGGATTCATCTCCCCAGAGTCAAATTTTCAACCACCTTGTCCACAATTTTCATTCTCCGATTGGGGTCCATATCCCCCTTTTCCTGTTCCACCAATTGAAGAAAAATCCAATTTGAAAAGGAGTATGGAAGCCATGCTTGAGTCCCAACAATAAATTCAAATTTTGCTCAATTCACTATCCTTTCCAAATCAAACTCCATATGCTCCTTTTCTAGTACATCCAATTGAAGAAGAATTTGAGGTAGAAAAGTGTTTGGAAGCCTTTTGTGAAACAGTGCAACGTTTTCAAAATATGTTGGACTTATCATCTCAACTAAGATTTCAAGAGTCATATTCATCTTTTCCAGTCTCACCGATTCAAAATGAACAACCATCAATACTGGACTTGAGTATGGACCCTTGCGTAAGTCTGAGCAGCAATCGCAAAATCTGATGAACTCACAATTTCACCACAATTTTCAAAATCAACTTCCATACTCACCTTTTCAAGAAGAACCAATTGCAAAAGTATGGAAGACATGATTTCGCCTCAAAATTCTGTTACTCGATCTATCAGTAGGTTAGACTCAATAATGAGCGATTTGATCAAAGAGAGCGAGGAAAGTCTTTCTTGCCAACCTTTGACCAATCCTTATACCCCTAACTCTACCAATTGGACCCAAGAATCATGTTATTTTGGAAATTAAGATTCAATTTCAAAACACACATTTGAACTTGACGAAACTCCAAGTTATAAAAGTCACCTGGACATTCTGGCAAGTTATCCCTTTCCTAAAATTGAAATTGAACCTGAATGTGATTCCGAACCTCATATTAGTCATTCCATTTCACTTTTTGATTCAATAATGACTCCGGTATCTTTACTAGATTTTTTCTCTATTCCGGAGTCAACATTGAATCCTGTACCAGTACACTGTAAAATTGAATCACCAATATCTTATGATCACACTTCATTAATAGGGAAACTGTGTGAACATAAATTCTTTGGTTTGGACCCTATTTTTGAACCAATTTTTGACTCTCATTGTTGACTCTCGACTTGATCTGAGTCAAATTTCTGAGTCGGTATCGATTTTTGTTCCTGATCCATTTGAGTCCAAGTCCATCATCTCCAAAATCATACTTCATTATTGGACAAGGATGTTGAAGAAAATAACTCAGTAATTATTTTTAAAAATTAAAATTAGATGGGATAAGTTTTTAAATAAGACCATTCAGTCAATTATTCTTTTACTGGGTCGCATTGGAAAGGTCACTGGTGGGTTTCTGCAAGATCCACGATATCTTGATTGGGCAACAACACTTGACCCAGTCAGACCACCACCGGAGCCACCACCATGAGGTAATTTTCCTTCCCTCTCCATTTGTTTCATGTATATACATTCACGATGCATTGAGGACAATGCATGAGATAAATATGGGGAGAGTTTACTAACGTAGGTTATTTTAAATTTTCTTTCTTTTACACTTCTTTTTAGGAACTTTTTAAAGTTTTTTTTGTATAAAAACTCTTTTCTTTTCTTTTTAAAAAACTTTTTGAAATAAGAAAAATAGTTCTAATTTATTTTTAAGAAAATAAGATTATCTTAAGAATTAGGAATACCTAAAATTATGAATTTTTAACGAAGTCAAAATAATAGATCTTATTTAAATTTTAGGATAAGGAAGTAAGATTAGAAAGATAATTTGATATTGAATTTTTTCCTTAGATTTATGCACTTCACACTTACACAATTATTGGGATTGAAAAAAAACTGAAAATGCCGTAAAAAATATTTATATTATATATATAATGATAAAAATCACTTATTGAAGTTGGGTAATTATGCCTCAAGAAGTATGATTATTCACACCTAAAATGGTGGACAAAAATAAAAATAATGGCCTTATTTACTCGAGTCCTTAAGTCTGAGGATGTTTTCTCATTTGGTGCCCTAAGGTCATCTGGTTTGGAAGTCACCGGCTAAAGGCTCACTACCCGGGTAATAAGAAAGCCTAAGAAAAATAAGGGAAAAAAGAAAAAAAAGAAAAATATATATAATAATATAAATAAATGACATGAAAGTTAGAGTCGATATCCCAAATCTTCACTGTTCACAAAGTGTATATTTTCTAAGAGTTTTATGAAAGATCAAAGAATCAATTCAACTTTAAATTCTTACATTTAATTTATAACAAGATTTTGCATTTCTACTTAGTTTAAGGAAAAATAATTTCTAGTTAACTTCTGACCTTGGATCACTTATATTTTCGCAAAAATACTACAACACATTTCTCTATTTCAAAATGCGTTTTCAAAATACTAACATTTGATTTCTTTCTTTATAAATTTTGTGGGTGTAATCCGCTGAAAACCCTCAGGAGACAAAACTCCTCCTCTAGGAGAACCTAGAGGTTCAACGGCTTGTTGCACATGTTCAGTGCAATCGCGTCACTTGCGAAAGTGGTGTAATAATTTCCTTAGTTTTTTTGTTTTGCGTGGGACGAGCAAAAGATAAGTGTGGGGGCATGATTAGTCTTTAAAATTGCATATTTCATACCACACCTTCACATTTATTTAATATTAAATTCTGCTAATAATACCTCTCTTACATGTTTCTAGGTCCTTGATGTGCAATGAAGAAGAAGACCCTAAATCACCATTTAATGAGTGATTAAAGGCCTATAATATAGCCATTGATTTTGGAGAGCAGAATCGTCAAAACTAGGGGCTCAAAACAAAAACCGGACCTGCAACTGACAGGGGACAGACAGGATAGCGCGCGGCAGAAAGCGCCGTGCGTGCGCTCTAGAAGAGCAGCGGAAACGCGGCTATTGCCTCATTTCTGCAGCCGTACGGGCGCGGCTGCGCCCGTGCTTTGGGTCAGGGTTTCTCCCCTGGCCCCCTTTCACCTGGTGCCTATAAATACCCCCTGGGGTTCTTCTTCAGGTATATATACATAGAGTAGTGAAGTTTCTTTCATGTTGTAGTTTAGGTAATTTAGTTTAGATTAGTTCTTCTTCTTCCTTTGTATTTTTCATTTCTTTTAGATCTTGTAATAGGAGAGAGAGTGATACATGAGTGGAAAGTAAGAGTACTTGTAATAGAAGGTGACAAGCAATGAAGGGTTCTCTCTTTACCTCTCTTTGTTTTCTATCTAACTCTTTTTACATGTTTAGCTAATCTTTTCTCTCCTGGCAACTAACGACTACCACTAACTTGCTAACTTCTTATTTGATAATCCACATGAATTTAATAGCCTCTACTTAGCTTTGCTCTTGCAAGAGCTATTGATGGCTCATGATGATGGATTCAACACTCTAACTTCCTAACTCTCTAATAAGCTAACATTATTTTACTCCATGCTTACTTTTAGTTTTGATGGCTTAAGTGTAGTTTGCACTTATTTTGTTGAGTTGGGATGTGATGAGTTACATATGGGTCATGATTTGAAACGCTCTTGAACCAAGAACTAGTGATTGCCAAGGATACATGTGAGGCAACTATCACTAAGATGTTAGCATAATTAGTGGAGCCATTAGTAGTTAGTAGCCATGGGTTTTCTTTCTTTTTCACTTTGTTTTAGATATACAAACAAAAACCACAAAATTATTTCTTCTATATTTCCCACTTCTTTGTGTTTCACCGTACTTCTCTTTTCATTCTTTGTTTCCTTTTCTTTTCATTCTTTCAAACATTGAAGAACCGTTAACATACATGTGAACATACCGGTAAAGCTTCTATCGCCTCCCGTCCTTATGGATTTGACTCGTTTTAACCTCTATGTTATAACGGAAGTATCGAGGAAGCCAAAGCACACACTTTTTAAATCTTGATTTCAAAACATACACTTCTTGTGCGCGGTTTTCTCCTGATCAATCATCGACTGTCCGTCCGAGCCCTTTTCTTCCAGGCCCTTGCTCGTCTCTCGAGTTTTTCTTTTGTAACTCGTGAGTGCTTTTTATACTATTCATAATTGTATATCTCCTTGTATTCTCGCATTTGCGCCTATCAGTGATGTAATATTCTTATAATATTGTGTCACGTTCTATGATAACTTTGTAATTGTATTCATATGTTAGAATGTATAATGTACCACGTACTTTCATACTCTGATTCTTGCATGTACTGATGCTTAGCGTATATATGTGAAGGTATTTCCGATCTGTGTATATACGTCGTAGTAGAGTCTCCATACCTGCGAGATCGCCGTTACACATAACATGTATAAATATTAAAGTTAACGGAATATTATCTGTATTTGGATATAAACTAACCAGAGGAACTGATTTGATATAACTTATAATATTTGGGTGATTAAATTGCAATTCAAAAGATTTGAGGGACTAATATTAAAATATGAAAGATTCGAAAGATTAATATCTAAAACCCAAATTAATAATAGAGCAAGTGCATAATTAAGAAAGAGATTATTGCTCATTCAAAAAAGGATAGAAAATGGATCAATACTTAGTTTCAGAAAAAAGTGAGGGTGGGCACGTGCTTACTCATGCAACCCAAATCTACCCATTTGTCTCTTACTGTTGTTTCTCTCTCTCAACTCCTTATTTTCTGTCTAGTCCTATTCCTCTTTATGTCTCTGTTCTTATTCTTTTTTCTCTTTATAACTCTTTTTCTTGTTTGTAACTTGTTTTTTTTGTATTTTCAATTTTTAAAAAAATTCCCCCCCCCCCCCACCCACGCCCCCCCAAAAAAAAAAAAAAAAAAAAAAAAAAAAAAAAAAAAACTTATTGAAGATAATGGAAGGGTAAAAAACTACTCAGTTTTTAAACTTTAACAAATTATTTGTCAATCTTAAATACCTCCAAGTTTTTTTATTATTTATCTTAAAAAACTTAATTCAGTATGTATTTATAAAAGTAAATTTGTATGAGGTAATAATTTCATTAATTGAAGCCTTTTGACTGCCTACCTAAAGTATGTACTCTCTTATTCTATCCCTTATTTATTGGGTTACAATAATGTGGGGAAACAAAATCATCTTTCTCCTTTTTATTTTCCCTAATTGAAATTTTGAAGTGTTAGATAAGTACCACGACAAGGGGAAAAGAGCTTCCCATCCAAAATTTATTTGGTTTTTTTGATATATACCCCAAAATCTTCTATATTTAAAAATTTACCTCATAAATCATTGATATTGTTAATTTACCGCTCAAATCTCTTCAATTGAACCCTCCCGCTGTCACTAATTAAGCATAAAAAAGAGAAATTCTCTTTTTTGTAATAAAAATACAAAAATTGATTAATCTACCCTCTCCATCTTAATCTACACTCTAGTTCTGATTCTAATCTTAATATTAATTCTTCATCTTCCTCCTCCCTCCCTGTTCTTTCTCTTTTGAAAATGGAACTTTTGAAATTAAAAAATAATCATAAATAAAAACAAAAAAACCTTAGAGAAGATTTAGAGGTGGAGGGAGGGGGTACTGGCTGCCTCTTTTTTTATTAAAAAAAGATATAACAATGAGGGCATTTTGGGGACCCAACCCGATAATAGTAGCCAATTCTCCTCTTCGGATACGGCATGCTGTTTATAAATTTTCACATCATATTTCCATCAATAATCATCTGATCCGATGATCCCATTTCTGACGGCGCTAGCTCGAGGTTTTTATGCCTTCAGCCCACGGGCCCAACAAAAGACCATATCACCGCAGAAGCGGAAAAGCCTCGGCCGTCCTAAAACCAAACCACACACCATTAAATTAAACTATTTTATTATTAATTAAATTAAATAATTCCCATTTCTCTCTCTCTCTCTCTCTCTCGCTCTGTTTCCCTCGATTCGTAAAAACGGAACACCGCCTCATCTCACCTGACGAATAGATTCAAACCCTAGCAGTGTTTTGCTCAAACCCTAGTAGTGTTCTAAGCTCGAATCTATGGACCAAATAGAAGGGACCCCTCGGATTCTAACCCTCCCCCTCATCCGATCGACGACAACCAACCACCCGAATGCGAAGCTGAAGGACCGGCCGTTGGAGCTCAGGATATGGAAGTGGAATCCAAGCAGGACGACGAAGTTGAGGATCCTGAAGCCGCGGCTGCTGTGGTGGAAGCCGCAGGTGAGGCAGTTGCGGCGGCGGAGGATGTGGCGGAGCCCTCGCCTGACGCCGCCGTGATGACCGTCGCTGGCGTGAAGAGGAAGCGTGGGCGGCCGCCGAAATCTCAGACGCCGAAGCAGCCAGTGAAGAAGAAGGAGAACGAGGAGGAGGAGGTCTGCTTCATTTGCTTCGATGGGGGGAATCTGGTTTGCTGTGATCGTAGGTTAGTTGGTCTCTCTCTCTCTCTCTCTCTTGCTCGCTTAGGGATTAGTTTGATCTTTTGTTTCCATTCTTCCTTTCATTTCCATTATCTTTTGCTTTTAATATCAATTATTTGGTTGTTTTAGGGGATGCAGAAAAGTTTATCATGCAGCATGCGTCAATCGAGATGAGGCCTTCTTTCAGACCAAGGGGAAGTGGAACTGTGGTAAGATTTCAGTTTCTTTTCTAACAAGCATTGTACATTGTCATCTTACTACTGTTTTTGTTGTTTGGAGTTTTCAGAAGCTGGAATTCACTTGTTCTGGTTGCTACTTAGTAGTGTGTTTGATACACAGAAATTTCAGGTTAATTTCCTTAGGCATTATGATTGATTAGGGCATAAAAGGAATCAACTTGTGATTGAGCTAAGGGTTTCATGTTATTTGTTAGAAAATAAAAGGAAAAAGAATATATGAGTTATTTTATTTGATCGAGGATCAGCATTACATTCTTATGTGTTTGCATTATTTGCAAATAAACTTACTAGTCCTATTTAATTGGCTTCCAACAGTAATTTGTGTGCCTATGATGTTGTGTTAGTCGATGAGACTAGAAGCCTGGTGATTACTAGAAATTTGAAGATGAACTTTAGAATCTGAAAGGGTTAAGAACTAACATGATGAAACAAAATATAAGAAATGTAACTTTAGTAAAATTGCGAGAAGCAAGGGAAGTGCTTCAACAAAAGAACAAAATGAACCTGAGAAAACTTATCCTAAACTAACCAACTACCAACGGAGTTCCTGTAAAAAGAAATCCTGAAATAGAGTACGGGGTGCAGACTGCAGTAGACTCTACGCCGTGCTTGTCTCTAAACTCTAAAAAAAACATTTCCCCCCTTAGTTTGCATAGAAGTCCTATTGAGAGGATTCTACAGGTCATTTATATCTTATTTTATTATCTTATAACCTGATTCAAATAAAACTTCCAAAGATCTCATGCAGGTGTCCTAATTGAAAATCAATGTGCCAATCCTAGAGGAGGAGTGAATAGGTTTGCAATTAATTTAAACAATTAATGCTCAATTCTGATTGATGAAACAATATAGCTATAACAAGAAGTAAAGCAATATCAATGTAATAGCAATAAAGCAAGTAAAAGATAGAGAGAGAGTAAGAGAGAGCAATGGAGAGTCGACATGTGATTTTTAGTGGTTTGACCACCAACTGGCCTACTCCACTACCTAGAGGCCTCTTTCCTGAGATTTCAATCCAATTTTCAATTGGCTGTTTCCTTTCCGAGTAGAAGCATAAACTTTTACAATCTTCTGGCAGAAGCTTAGACTTTACATTTGCTTCCTTTGCGGGTAGAAGCATAAACTTTGTTGACTTTCTTTACGTGTAGAAGCCTAGACCTTGCCAACTTCTTTTACGGGACCTTGCACCAGCCCACTTCCCAAGTGATTGAATTTTCTCATAACAAGATATCATAAAAAGAGTTTGTTCCCTAACAAAATGAGAACTAATTAAGCACAAATAACAAAGAAAGATTATAACTTTGAGGCTCTAGTGACAAGAAGAATCAAGATCAAGTTTAACTTGACACCATATATCTAGATGAATGAAAAATAAAAATGAAAGCTTTATATCTAGAATCTTGGTAACTTTGAAAATGATTGGGAGAGAATTATAGAAAATATAAAACAATTTCTCAATCAAATAACTTGAAAGCACACAAGAATTATTCTTTTGACTTTTTGAATAGAATGGAAAATAAGCTCTAAAAAGTATTTTGCTCAAGATCTCTTTTGAGTGAATTCTATAGAATGCAAAAGTTTCTTATTGAGAAAGAGCGAACTAGTATTTATAAGTAGGAGAAAATAAAGTTAGGTGAAAACAAGTTCAACCCAAAATTAAAGTTCAAATTTTCTTACAATTCGAATCTGCACACATTCGGTCAACCGTCAGAACACTTCGGTCAGTTTGTTGGTGTAGAAAGCAAAACCCAATTCAAAATTTCAACCCAACGGTCGACCCATTTGCGAAGAGAAAATTGCAACAGTCAAAAGATTCTTTACCATTGGTTTGACTTGACTTTTAAGCAAATAATAAATTAAAAGTATTTTCAAAAGTTCCCTCACTTTTTCAAAATTTGCGAAACCAGATCAACCCAGTAGAAAAATCCAAAACTTGATTTATGTAGTTGTGACAGTGATCCGATCCCAACACAGAGACTTGGGGTGGCACTTTGGCATCAACAGACGAAGTGGCGGTCGATCTGACCTCTTTCTGAGAGCATTAAGCTCAGCGGATGAAATGGCGGTCGATTCGTGTGGATCTCAAACCACTTAGCCAGTTTCGGGTTGATCGCTAGGTGTTGGCGGTCGATTCATTCATTTCATTGTCACCACTCTGCTGCTATACATTTCAAGTGATACTAATGGGCCAACCTGCCTGTTCTAGCAGTCAATCCAAAACCCCAAACTTACAAATTTAATTTAAATGACTTTGAAAAAATATGAAATTAATTCCAACAGGCATAAAACCAATATGTATAGGCCCAAATAAATATTTTAAATACAATTAAAAGACTTTTGGAACATTTCAAGAAAACTTTGAGGGGAATCATACTTGAATTCAAATTGAAATATATACGCACAACTATGAATATGCAAACTAGTGCCAAATTAAATTCTTGCCTTAGTTCTTATCTCATATAATATTCTTAAATAGATATAGTAAACTTTGGCCCATCACTCTAGCTCCAATAGATTTGACTTGATAAATTGAGTAGCTTGAGGTAGATCTTTATCACCACCTCTTTATATAATTTTGTAATATGAGTTTTGATCCATCTAACCTCCATCACAAGTGCTTTGACCTAAATCAAAATATAAGAAGATTAGAATAAGAGTTGTTAGTGCATAAGTAACTTAATGAGTGATCATGATCAAACTAAAAACACAATAGGGCTAACACTAACAATCTAAGATTATACCTTTCTAGTAACCACCTCAAACCACTAAAATTAACAAAACATCGAAAAGACTAATAATTAATTATTATTATTTTAGAAGAATGTGCCCTGATCCCAGATTACTGGTTAAAATATAACTATTATTCAACTTCATCATCATATTCTTCTGCTGCACTTTGGTTTTCTTGTGCCTTGATGTACATATGGTTTCTGAAGCTTCCATCCTAGACAAGGTCTCAAGGCTCCCTGCTGATATTGGAGTTTAGTAGTAAGACTGGAACTATATAGGGATAGAGTTAGGTGTTGTCTCTGTTGATTCATGCAGCATGGTTGAACATGGATACCGAATTACATGAGACATTCTCCTCAAACAAGCTCCTTCCATTGGAAAATCATTGGGAAATGAATTAAGTACTGTGCTTGGCCACGTTTCTTATCATTCAACCATGTGACATGGATACAACAACTAATTAAAATAGTAGGACAATAGGAAATGAGGACATATCAACAAATAATACGTATAAAGAGACAATGAAAGTCATTATGTAAGTACATAAAATACACACACATGCCAATGCCTACATGAAAGTTTCAACCTCTCATCAATGTGTAATGAGAGTGCAAACAAAGTGCTTGAAAAGTTATAACATGTGTCCAAAAAGTGTCCAAAGATTCTATGGACTGAAAAGTATATCGTAACATTGAGAACACATTTGATCAGTGTCTGTCATGTGTTCAAGGATGTCAAAGAAGTCTTGCTGTCTGACACATATGCTATCTGAAACACGGCTTGGCATCATGATAGAAGTGCCTGTGATACATGGTCTAGGAATATCTACCCTGATCCTGAGATGTGAATTATCAAGCATATGATGCATAGAAACAATTTGAAATTGAAGCTAAAAGATAAACATTGTTGAAGAGAGTATTAAATGTTTCAGGATCTGTTCTCATATAGGAGCATCCATCCAATAGTGGCAACATCAACAACATTGTATTTTCCTTGGAATAGCCTTGGAATAGCCTTTCATAGCCTTCCTCAAGTTGCTGCATAAAAAACATCAGAGGTATAGCCTTTCATGATCACAAATAGTCAAATACTATATGCTATTCCTTGTATTGTTTGTACTCTCAGTTTAAATAGAGTTGGAATCCTATTCAATTGTTTGGTTGGCCCATGGAGATATATGGGCCCTACATATTTAAAATCTCTTCATAATCCTGGACTCTTTGATTTTTCTGTTACCTGAATCAAGCAGTCTAGTATCATTCTTCTGTTCTACCCACATCTCGAAGACTTCATATAGGATCAAACAACATAGAGTATTCAAACAGCCCCTAATGGACCACCTTATGGCAACTGGCACCTGATGGAATAAACGGGAATAAATAAACTATAAAAGAATAAATATGTAAGGGGGGAAAAAACTAAATGCAGACTTCATTTGCGCTGGTCATGTAATAGATTCAAGTTGATTAAACTTCGCATACGAATTCAGAATTATGTAAAGTCAAGACAACTGAAAAAGGCATTAGGAGTGATGGAAAAAAAAATTAAGATCTATGGCTGGTTGATATCAGGCTCCTGTTTTGCTCCCTGAATTTTTCTCTTTATCATAGGTTCACATTGAATGGTCGTGCTTTTCGTGCTTTAGTCTCTCAGCAGTGTTCTTTGTTGAATTAATGTTTTTTATAGACGGCTGATGATGGATATAATTCGAGTTCTCAGAATTTCTAGGCTATAAATTGGTTTAATGGAATTACGTGGTTAAGGATGAAAACAAAGTTAACAGGTAGTAAGATGTATGAAGTGTATAGTTCTGATACGCTTCTTTGCTGTATTTCTGTAATTAATTAATTCCATATACTGCATGCATTCACATTAGTCAAACTTGCTAGCTGAAGTTGCTTAACAACCTGATCTTTTGCAATTTGCGCATTGTGTTTTTTTCTCCTAAACTTGTGTATTAACTTCTACATCCGTACAAATGCTATTGATGAGGATCTGATAAGTACATGTTTCATTGTGAGAGTCAATGATAATCATGAACCAAAACTTACTTTGTCTATGCTCAAGTCCCTAAAATATTTAATGGGACAAAAGAAATGCATGGGCATGCCCTGTGTGAGCAATTAAAATACAAGTGGATTTAAACTATTGAGGAAGTGGTGTTGTCTATGAATTTGTTGTGTTAGATAATCTAGACATATTGGAAGCGACCTATGCAGTTAGTGTGTTGTAGAACTGCTTCAAATGTGCGAAAAAAGTTGCAAGAAACAGTTGTGGAGAAATGATGTTGCAATTCTTGGTGTATATATGAAAGAAAGCAGAAAATGGTTTCTGTGTGCATGTTGGCTGCGAAAGTGCCCCTATTAATGCTTCTTAGAGTAGGTAGTATGGTTCCAATATCGGCCGATTCTGATATTTGGTTCCAGTTTGTATTATATGTATATATTTTTATCCCATTCTCATTCAATCTCTTTTATCTGTCAAAGCTTGCCTTTTCACGTTACCTTGATGTTTTTTTAAAATTCATAAGAAGATGAACTATCATGTCTCTCCATTCTCTTGTCATGTATTGGACTTAGAGAATTTCCAACTAAAGAGTTTGCCCTTTCTAACCACAGATACGACAGCCTAAATAACTAGGGAAGGTACTCTGTGCATTAGTAAACTCTACACGATTTACATTTGAATTATATGTATAAAGCTTTTTTGTGGATGTGTGAAACCATGTGTCATTTTCTATGTTCAAATGAAGTTGTTATTTTATGCTTATAAACTTTTTATTTTATTTATAGATACAGTTGCTTCTGTTGCTTATTGGTTACCGTACTAAACTGTATGGTGGAAGTCAATTGGCTGTCAAAGTTTTATTAGTGTCTTTAGTTGCTCTAATTGCCTAAAGTATTAGATGATGATGATTTGCTTCTATTGTCTCTTGTTTTAATCTGATTGTTGAATTATTTATACTGTGAATCTCAGGTTGGCATATATGTAGCATCTGCGAGAAGGCCGCCCAATATATGTGCTATACTTGTACATATTCTCTGTGCAGAGGGTGCATCAAAGGAAAGGGATTTATATGTGTTAGGGGGAACAAAGGCTTCTGTGAAACTTGCTATGGTACTGTGATGCTTATAGAATCAAAAAGTCATGCCAATGAAGGAAAGGTGTGCCTTTGTTCTACATCTTATTGTGTTCTTTTAAAATTCCATAGGTATGATATGTAACATGACTTATCTGAAAAATGTACATTAACAAGTGAATGGAAATGTTACATGCAATGTTGTAACATGCCTGCTAAAGCCTCACTTAAGCCCCCGCTTTCATTATGTCCGCTTTGGGACGCTTTAGCCCTCCTTTTAAGATTTAGAAGATTTTGACATTGTATGTATCATCTTATTATGTTTTTTTTTTGTTATCATTATGATTTTAGTGTTGATTTCTTATTTTCTTTATTAGTCATGAAATTTCTTATTTTTTAAATTCTTTTCTAATTTTTTATGTTTTTACTATTTTTATTCTTAGAAAATTATTGGCGCCTTTTGCTGCTAAAACCCTGCTAAAGCCTGATAAAGCCTAAGCCCCGCTCACCGCTTTGCTCCCGCTTTCGCTTTCCACAACATTGATTACATGTTCCGTTTTCCTCATTTTTTCTTTTCATTCATTTTCCTTTTCTTTTTTTTCCTTGACCTGAAAAATATAAATCTTTTCTACAATGTTATTGCTTTCCTAGGCTGTATTTAGATTTTTGATCAAACTTATGCATGCAAATTAAATAATGTGTGCCATTTGTGATGTGTGCCATTTGTGAGTTTCCACTGTCTGGAGTCTTAATTAGTCAGCAATGCTGTTTCTGATATGTTAAAGCAGTTATAACTTTGTTTATTCTGTATAAATAAATTTTACATGTACATAATAACCGAAAAATCTTTTGGGCTGTGGTAAGGGTATGTACATTTTTGGTTCTTAGGGGACGGTAAACCATAAAGATTGACATTCTTCAAGTTGTTACACTAGAACTTGCACATGTACCTAAAAAGAAATTAGAGGCAATTGTGCCTCAGGTTTGTGAATTTAAAAGCCACAGTAATCTTGCTTTGGAATCTGGAGTTAGGAATCTGTGTTACGTATACTGAAACTTTTCGATCATGGGTTCATCCCCAATAAGAAGGTCATGAATTGCACTGCAGAATGGAGCCTATTTCAAGTCTTATTACATTTACCAGCATTTTTGCAACTTTATGTCCATGATTACATTTCATGTCCTTGCTTTTGGTCAACTTTAAGAATTATGTGTACACAAACTGTAAAAACATGATTCTAATACAACCCAAAGCTAAGTTAATCAGATTTTAATGCTTACTTCTTCCATGAGAATGCCTAGATATAATATTCAAGTTCAATAAATAAATTTACTGTGTTGCATCTTCCATTTTGGTTCAAACTTGGGACCTTTTCCCTTTTGGTATGGATATATTTGCTAACACATTGAGTTAAGGAAAATTTATTTTCAACAACCCCCCCCCCCCACCCTGAGAAATTAGCCCCTTGTCAAAAACTCCTGGTGCTTTTTCATGTATCAAAACCCCTTGACCAAAGAATCCATGTGCTTAGCCCTTGTCCCCACAAAGAGGCAATACGGGATACATAGTATTTTCATAATCACTTTATTGCCCTTTTAAAATGGGTTAGAACCTGCTGATGCAGACCATACAAGGTGCATTAATTACGTCTGACATGCAGACCCTTTTTAATGGGTCAGAACCTGCTGATGCAGACCGTACGAGGTGCATTAATTACGTCTGACATGCAGAAAAAGGTGGACAAGTTCTGGAATTATTCACCTGTAGCATCGAATTTGTCCACTTGATGTAGAAAAAGGTGAAAGCTCATAAACTATCCACTCGAAGCTCGAATTTGTCCAACTTCAGCTGTGTTGTAGGTTTTGCTTTAAATAAAGCCTTGAACAACATGAGATTTGTTAGATTTTAGGTTTTAAAAGCATGTAATGCTTGTATTACTGGACATAGATATTTAGTATGGTTATTTTACGAGAAATTGTCTACTTTTTATCTTGTGTAATATTCAATTAGCAAAATAAAAACAAGAAATTTTTTATTTAGTTTTTCTTGTAAACGAATTTGGCTATTGTTTTTTTTCTAAATTTAATTTTCGGAATTATTTTATTGCAACAGTGTTCCCAAGAAGTGTTTTTACTAATTTGAGAATAGTAAATATATTGAACTAAACAGGTGAAAATTTTTATATAAAATGTAGCCATACTAAATAAAAATTGGACAATTTCATATGAAAAATAGAACAAAATTTTTTTCACTTTGTATAAACAGACAATTTCAGATATTAGTGGAAAACTTAATCGAGGTGAACAATTTCACTAAGAAGTGGACAATTTGACTTATAGGCGGACATGTGAAAATATTGGACAATTTCAATACAAGTGGACAACTAAATTCGGGTGGACAATTTCAGTAACAAATGGACAAGTTGATGTATAGGTGAACAAGCAGACAATAATTTGGACAAATTGACCTATAGGTGGACATATTATGCCTAAGTATAAAACTGACTATAAAAAGTGGACAATTTTAGTTCTATATTTTATAAAACTATCTATTTTTTTATTTAGTATGTTTACATTTCATATAAAATTATTCAGCTTTTAGTTCAATATATTTATTACTCTCAAATTAGTTAGAACACATATTGAAAACACTATTGTAATAAGAGAATTCAGAAAATTAAATTTATAAAAAAAATAGCCTAAGAGTAAAAAATAGCCTAATGTGTTTACAAGAAAAACTGAATAGAAAATTTCTTTTTTTATTTTTCTAATTAAAAATTTTACAAGATAAAAAGTAGACAATTTCTCTTAAAATAAGCATATTAAATATCTAAGCCTAGGAATACCAACATTAAATGCTATTAATTTTTTTTTAAATCTTAGGGCTTTATTTAAAGAAAATCCTATAACACAGGTACATGTGCACAAATTCGAGCTATATGTAGACAGTTTCTGAGCTTGCACCTTTTTTCTGCACCAGATGCACACATTTTAAACTACAGATGGACACTTTTTCAAAATATCCGCTTTTTTTGCACATGCGCCTCCCATGACTTGCATCAACAGGTTCTGACGCCTTCAAAAGGAGCATTCTGGATATTTAACCACAGTCAAGTACCCATGTAACCATGAAATACGGAGGCAAGGGCTTAGTGAACAAAGTTTGGTATTTGAGGGGTTTTTTAAACATGAAAAAGCACAGCGGGGTTCTAACAAGGGGATATTTTCTCCCGGGGGGAATAAATTTCCCTTAAGTTAAATTTCATATAAATAATGTTTTTTTTGCACGTTGGATGCATTTAATGTGCCTCCTATGACTTGCATCAACAGGTTCTGACACCTTCAAAAGGAGCATTCTGGACATTTAACAACAATCTAGTACCCATGTGACTATGAAATACGGAGGCAAGGGCTTATTGGACAAAGTTTGGTATTTTAGGGGTTTTTTAAACATGAAAAAGCACAACGGGGTTCCAACAAGGGGATATTTTCTCCCGGGGGGAATAAATTTCCCTTAAGTTAAATGGTCATATAAATAATGCATATCTGATTTACTTAATTTGTTGACTTCTATGTCAGGACTAGACATTGTTGATGGGCACAAGATCATTTCTACTTGCCTTGTAAACTTATTCATCTATTTGTTCTTGGCATCTTGCCTTATTTTTAGTTTAGCTTGCAACAGCAACCATGTTGCCGAGGAAAAAGAACTCCTGGATTCAGGGTGTAATGGCTAAATTGGAAACCGTTTTATTCGAATTGCATTTGGTCATCCTATGCATTTGCTTTGTTTATGTGCTTTTGTTTATGTTTGTGCCCTTCCCTGCAATTGACATCACATGTCTTAACACTGTAGGTGAATTTTACGTTGAGATCTTGGATGAATATTTGATATCAATTTAAGGGTTTTCAATGTAATGATTGTACAACAAATATTTGGCTTTGACTTCATACCAGTAGGATCTGATTAGGTTTGCCTTTTGTGCCTGCTTGTGATGATTAACTTCTGCTAAAAGATCATAATATCCAGGTAGGTCCTCCTGCATCTCTTCTTTCTGAGCTTGTACCAGCTGTAACTGGGAAAGTGCAGGTTCGGGATTACATACAGTGTTCTAAATGGCGGCCACAGCGGCTATATCGGCCGGGAAAATTTATCGGGGATGGGGATATATCGGGGACATATCGGGGATATTTTCAAAAATCGGATGTCAAAATCGGACTGTAAATATACATATCTTCTTGTCTTAAATTGCATCTCAATAAGACAATATATGTATAAATTTGATAAAGCTACATAAAACATCATACTTATATGTTTAAGATATACTTAACTCGATAACTTGCATTAAGCTTATAAATGCATAATCACTATCCAAGTGTAGAATCTTCACAAATGTCATATTGCCACATCGCTCGAATTACCCAAATATCTAACCTAGAAATTGAGCGTGAACGCTATATCGGGTCCAAAATCGCCGAAATTGCGGCCGATATATCGGGTCCATGCCGATTTATCGGCGATTTTGGGTGAAAATCGCCATATCGGTTTGGATGTGCCAAATCATTGCGGCTAGGTGCCGTAAACGCAATATCGGCGCAATATCGGGGTTATATCGGGGATATTTAGAACACTGATTACATAGTGTATTCACCATTGTTAAAATGAGTCTAAGAGGGTTCTAAAATCTGGTTTGTGTAGAGTCAAGTACTGTTGGTTAACAATCAAGATAAATAAAGCCATCTAGTTCAGTTACTGATGACCCTATTATCTAATATACTTTGTGATCAAACATCATGCATCAATTCTGGTGTTTAACATCGTGATGACAAAAAGCCACCATTTGCAACTAGTAATAACCATAGACTGTAATCAACTTAGCACTGTAAAATCACACGCTGATCCTGGTGGATTATCCTTTAGGCAGGTCAAAGCCAAGTAATGGTGTCCTTAAGGTGTAAGTTGTGTTGAATGGGCTCAATTTACAAATTGTGACCCTGATCTCGCAGATATTTCGGCATCAACTTCTATATCACAATGGAATCTATATTAATTGAGCTTAAAAAGTTCTATTTTTTGTTAAGTTGAGCTGTGATAGTATTAAATAGTTTGCATCTTATGCGGATGAGATGATACTATTCTATATTCTGTTATCTTATTGAATCACTTGTGTTTCCATACAGGTTGGAATAAATTTTGATGACAATAATAGTTTTGAGTGTTTGTTTAAGGAATACTGGTTTGATGTGAAAAGAAGGCTTTCATTATCACTAGGAGAGCTAGAAAATGCCAAAGTGCCATTCAAGGGACCTTCTGCTCATGTTCGTAAGGGGATACTTCTTCTGATGAATTGTACGAAGGGAATGATGAAGAAGAGGCTAGTTCAGACAGCTCCTCAGGACGTCGAGAAGGCGGCGCTTCCTCGAGGAAGAAAATGAGAAGACGTTCTCGGGCCACCATTGCTGAGGAGAGTGCATCTATGCAACAAGTTGATAATGTAGAAATGTCCTTCCCTGAGGACACTGGATGGGCTTCGAAGGAGCTCCAAGAGTTTGTGGCACACATGAAAGGAGGTGACAAATCAGTGTTATCCCAATTTGATGTACAGGCTCTTTTGCTTGAGTATATAAAACAGAATAACCTTCGTGATCCTCGTAGAAAAAGTCAAATCATCTGCGATCCAAGGCTGGAAAATTTGTTTGGCAAAGCAAGGGTGGGACATTTTGAAATGCTTAAGCTTCTTGAATCACACTTTCTTATCAAAGAGGCTCCACAGGTGGTCACAGATGACAATCAGGGGGGAGGTGTGGATCCTGATTCTGGTCAAATGGACAGTGAACTTTATGCTGATGGAGCAACAAAAGGGCTCTCAGATAAGAGGCGCAAAAACCGGAAAAAAGTTGAGGAGAGAGAGCCGCAGACCAATCTCGATGATTATGCAGCTATAGATGTTCATAACATTGGCCTGATTTACCTCCGGCGCAATTTGATGGAGGATTTGCTTGATGATGTAGATAATTTCACTGAGAAAGTCGTAGGCTCTTTCGTAAGAATAAGGATTCCTAGTACAGGGCAGAAACAAGATATGTACCGGCTCGTGCAAGTTGTTGGTAACTTTTTGCATGCTACACGGAACAAACACTTGATAGTTATGTTATGCAAGCATTATTGGTTTGCAGCAATGTTCAAATGATAACATATTATCAATGATTGGTGCAGGAACATCTAAGGCGGCAGAAAGATATAAAACAGGCAGGAAGACAACCGATTTCATACTGGAGATTCTAAATCTGAATAAGAAGGAGGTTATAATGATTGACACTGTCTCAAATCAGGATTTTACGGAGGTAATATTTTTTACTGCAGTTCAGCAATCTTCTTTATTAATTTTTTTTCTTTTCAGCAGCATGACCAAGGAAATATTTATTCGCCAAGGTTGATGTGTCTCTTGATCTTCAAATGACCGAAAATTCTCTTGGTATTGTGTCCTCATGGGAAACTCATACCCATGTTCTTTTTTCTTGTTCATGGGTTCATTTTGTAGAGTGTGGGTGTTAAGTAATAGGAGTGCCTTCTTTTTTTGCTTGTTTGAGGGTTTTCAATTATAACTCATTTTCAAGCATCCATTTTACTGTTTAAACTCATTGAATCTCTACGTTATATCCTCATGCCATAACTGAAACTAGGCTTGATGGAAACAGCTATAGTTACTAATTTATCTCTTAATATTGTCTGCTCCCTGGTGTCATGTCTCTGAACATTTTCTTAGTCACCTGGAATTGTTTGAGTGCTTACTTACACTTAGGATATATTAAATCTTAGTGCACCTTTTCAACTATTATTTTGGAGAAGGAGTCTCTCTTTTTTGCCTTGTTTATAAATTAAACTTATGATTTGTCTTCTTCTAATGAAGGTTGGACCCATGAAAATGGTGGTGGATTTCTAACTTTGTTGTATTAGACAGACTGGAAACTATAAGCAATTTTTGCCGCAAAGTGATGATGGAAGCTAGGAACTCTTCATTAGAACTCTGTCGAGACTTTTTTGCATCGGATCTACTGTTGTCTTGTTATCTTTTATTTACGGTTTACCTTATTTTTTATTATCAACTGATCGGCTTTGGTTTGACTTGAGCTAGATGGTAGACTTAATTGAATAGATAGTTGATTGTATCTGCTGTGTTTTCTTGTTGAAATCTCTAGCTTCTGAAGGAAATTGAAAAGAAAAAAATTCTCATTTCCAACTGCATACTTCAGTTTAAGAATCACATTAGAGATTTTCTTGCCTCAGTACACTGATGTAAATCAGCCTGGATCGCAATCACCTTCACATCGTAACTAAAATTTGAAAACAAGATAGAATTTCGGGTTTCCACCCCTTGCATGGCCTTCACACTCAAAACTCGAGAGCAAATAAACTCAAGAATTTAACTGGATATTTGAGAAAAGTTTTAATCATTTAATAATTCAATGAAATAGTCAAGGGGTCTTTTAGGAAATAACCAATGCGCCCACAAAAAAGAACACCTACTACTTCAACTAAATGACAGAAACAAGTTTAAAATAAAACTAGGCTAAAGTCAAAGAATTGCATTACGCCGCTTCCTGAAATAGATTCGATAGAATCGCCCCCTAAGCGGAGGACATCCCTAAGCGGATTGATGTCCTCATCAATCCCCCCCCCCCCCCCCCGGGTGGGAAGAACTCGACCCTGTCGAGTGTGTGTGGTGGAAAGCTGCTTTTGGCTCTGATAGCGCTCCAGTAGATTGGGATCAAGCTGCCGGAAGTCCTCGGTAATCCAAATTTTTTTTGAATCAGGTCTTTCTTTCCGGTTAATGAGATAGCGTCGCGTCCCTCCATCTCTAGTAGAGACAATCTAATCATTCAAGATAGAATCTATGTTTTCTGTTGCATTGGGTAATTTAGGAGGAAGTGGGGGTAGTGGGGCTCTCAGAAAGAAGGTCCTGGGTAGGCTCATCCACGAATGGATCAGAAGGGGTATCTATATGGAACCAAGTCCTCAACATTAAAAGTACAACTGATGCCAAAGTCCGGTGGGAGATCCACCACATAAGCAATTGAATTGATTTTCTTAAGGATGTGGAATGACCCTGTGCTTTGCGCGTGTAATTTCTTCACGGTTCTGGGAGGAAACCGCTCGGATCTCATGCGGACTATCACATAATCACCGACATTAAATGTCTTTAATCTGCGATGTAAATCTACAGAAGCTTTATAATCAACATTATTTTTCATTATCTTCTCTTTTATCTTCTTATGTAGTGCACGTATATGAGATGCAAATACTGTAGCAGAGTCTGATACCCTTGAATGATGAGCCATTAGAATTAAATCAATTGGTTGTCTAGGTTTAAAGTCAGTTACTATTTCAGTTGTCCTATTGACAGAACCATTGTATACAAATTCGGTCATAGAAAAAATGAGATCCCAAGTTTTCAAATTTTTCCCAACGAGACACCTAAGGAGATTGCCTAGAGTTCTATTTACTACCTCGGTTTGGCCATCCGTTTGTGGATGAAAAGCTGTCAAAAATTTCAGTTTGGTGCCCATCTTGTGCTAAAGTGTTTGCCAGAAGTAGCTAACAAACTCAACATCCCTATCGTACGCTATAGTTTTAGGCAACCCATGCAACTTGACGTTATCAAAGAACAAGACAACTACTCGAGACGCATCAGAGGTTTTGAAGCATGAGATGAAGTGAGCCATTTTGGAGAATCAGTCAACTACTATTAGGATAAAGTCGTGCCTTTTCTGAGTTTTTGGCAACCATAGTATGAAATCGAGGCTCATGTCTTGCAAAGGGCAATTGGGCACAGGGAGAGGAGTGTAAGGTTCGGCAATCTGCTTTTGTTGCTTGGCCAATTGACACGTGCGACACTGGCCAACGATCTTAACGACATCTTTCTTCAAGCTCGGCTAGTAGAATCAGTGTTCAACAGTCTCAATTGTCTTGTTGTGCCTGAAATGCTCAGCCAGCATGGTTCAAAGACTCGTCCGAGTCGGAGACGAGTTCGGTCGAGTCGTATCCATTTCGGCCCGCTCCGAGATGAGTCCGAGTCACGAGTCGGTCGGCTCAACTCAGAGGAGACCGACTCGGCCGATAATCGGAGTTGACTCAGCCAAGTCGACTTTGATTCTCTGCCGAGTCGGCTCGAAACGTATATTCACCCGTGACGAACGGGTGTAAAGAAAAAAAGAAAAGAAAAAAATTTACCTCGCTCAGATTTGGAGATCGCCGCCGTTGCCTGATCGTCGCTGTTCAGATCTGGCCGTCGGCCGCTCCTCCCCAGTCCCAGGTGATGTTCCTCCCTCTGTCTCTTTCCCTCTCCCTCCCTCTGTTTCTCTCTCCCTCTCCCTCTCTTACCCGCACTGTTCTAAAAATCCGATTAATCGGCCGATTAATCCTATTCGGTGACAGCCCGCTTAATATTACATTAATCGCTCTGATTATACGCTCCGGCGATTAATTGGGTCCAAAATGATTAATCCCCAATTAATCTCCAATTAATGCCCGATTAATCCGATTAATCCCCGATTAATCATTTAGGTATTTCATATGTTTTTTATTTGAAAAACTTCACTTTGTGTGTGTTGAATTGCTAAGTAGTTTATGTTGTAATGTTGATGATTTGATAATGATCTTTTATTAAATAGTAGATGAATTGTTATTTATTAAATAGTAGATGAATTATGATATTTTATTATTGTATATTTTGCATAAAGTGATACTTATTTTTATTATTTTTGATTATTTTTTAATTAACTTATTTAGCAATTTTTCTCCATCATTCTTTAAAGTTCATTAATTTGATTGATAAATTGACTAATTTTTTTTATTTATCTCATTTTGCAAGTAAGTTCTTTGATTTATATTTATGCTGCAAAATTTGAAATCTTGGATTACTAATGTGAAGAGATAAGTTCTTTTACTTCTTCTTTTTTACTATTTATTCATATTGTCTTGTTCATCATATCATGGTTTATAACTTTACATCTAGATATTGTCTTATATAATATTTAGGTATTTTCAACAATTAACTGTATATATTCATATGTAGTTGTGTATAAATATAATTAAATATATTAAATTTTTCAAAAACGATTAATCTCCGATCAATCCGATTAATCATTATTCAGTGTTGAACCGCACGAATAATGAAACCGATTTTTAGAATACTGCTTACCCGCTCTCTCCCTCTGTCTCTTTCCCTCCCCTTCCCTCTGTCTCTTTCCCCTCCCCCTCTCACCCCCTCACCCTCTCACCCACTCTCTTTCTTTCCTTTTCCATCTCCTGTCTCTCTCTGTTTCTTTCCCCTCCCCCCTCTCTCTCCTCGTTTCTGATCTCTCCCCCCTCCAAGGTATAAGAGAAGTAGATGATGGTGGTGGTGGTGAAGATGTGAGGGTTTTATCCAGTTCTATTAGTGAGATGGTGAGGATGGCGACGATAATGATGATAGTGATGGCGGTGATGGCGGCAGTGGTGATGATGACAATAATGAGGGTAACAATAGTACTGATGAAGGAACTTATAGTCTTAAAGGTCATATACAAATGTTGAGTTTGACATCAGGCCAACATTATGGCGTGACATATATCTATGATTATAGACCACAACTTGAGAGATCTACGAGTACTAGTATCGGTTTGTCTACTTACCACATAGATGATTATGATAATGATTTTGTGCCTCATCGCAATTCAATATGAAAATAGCTACATTAGCATGTATTTATGAATGTAGTTTGTGCAATTTACTATATTGTGCATGTATTTTAATATATTTCTACCGACGACGCGTGTATTTATGCTTTCGCTTTATGTTTAGTATGCTAGGTGATATGTTTTGGACATGTGATACATGAATTGGATGTCTACATTTTTTTAAGATTTGTCGTGATTTTTTCAGAATTTTTTGAGCTTTTTATGTAGCGTTTTGCGCGTATCGTCCGAGATCGATCCGAGTCGCCGAGACCAATCTGTCTCAGTGCCCGCCGAGTCGGCGGCCGAGACCGCGACTGTGAACCATGCTATAAAATCAAACTCAGAAGAACTAATTAAGGAACTGAAGATAAAAGTAGCCATAAAATTTTGAGATGAAAATAACTATAAAATGAAATTCGGAGAGAAAAGAGATAGAGACGGAGAGAGCGGGTCCAGTCCATAGAGAAAAGAGATGGAGACAGAGAGAGAGCAGGTTCAGTCTCCAAAGAGAAAAGAGATGGAGAAAGATGGAGACAGAGAGGGTCCAATCCAGAGAGGAGATGGAGAGGGGGGAGGGTCCAGTCTCCAGAGAAAAGAGATATAGAGAGAGAGCAGGTCCAGCTCCAGAGAGAAAAGAGATGGAGGGAGAAATGGAGACGAAAAGAGGTTCCAGACAGAAATGAGATGTAGAAAGATAGAGTCAGAGAGAGTCCAGAGAGAAAAAAGATGACGTTGGGAGAAAGAAGAGCGATTCGGGGGAAAGAGAAAAGAGCTGAGAGATGGAGAGCAGAGAAAAGAGTGATAGGGGAGAGAAAAAAGAGAGATGAGAGATGGAGAGCAAAGAGTGAGGAGTGATTCGGGGGGCAAGAGAAGAGAGATGAGAGATGGCTAGCAGAGAGATAGTGTCGGTACCTCGAGGGCAGCGTCGGGTTCCTCCCATGCTTTAATCGCGTTGTCTCCTCGAAGAAATCGGCGATGACATCACCAGTGTAGTGCCCTAGCTCGAGAGCGAGGTAAGGATCTTTCTTCCTTTCTCTCTTTTTTCACTTAGCTTTTTTTATTTAACAAAAGTGGGTCGGGTTTGCCCACTCATTAGCAGGTTGTGACTCGACCCGCTCAACAATCTTGCAGCGCCGCGAGGAGCGCACATCGCTCCTCGCACGAGGCAGGCTCAAGGTGACACCTGGCGCGCGCGGGGGCCTCATGTGCACGCTTGGCCGTTGTTGCGGGGCTGCGCTTCGCTCACGCACCTCACAGCACCTTTGACGTCACTGAAATACTTAAAACAAGTTTTCATTTAAATTGTAGAACCTAGTCGAGAATGGGCAAAATATGAGAAGTTTTCAGGACACCTTCCATCTCAAACAAAATGGATGACAAATTGCAATTCAAGACATTCCCTGAAAACCAAGTTCAAAGCCTCAATCGAATCAGAGTTGACTCGGCAAGGTCGTCTCCGAATCGGTGGGCTCTGTGACGAGAACGCGACGCGATACGCCCCGGTCTCAGAGTTTTGACTTACAGCCTTGAGTCGACCAACTCGGTCGAGTCGCGAGACGACTCGGGATGACTCGACCGAGTTGACTGAGTCAATGCCGAGTCGGCCCTGAGCCAAGACCTGAGAAGTGTAAAAGCATAAAATCAGAATTTTTGCAGCGACTTCGATTTAGAGCACCACCGTCTTCAATTTCGCCATTGTCGTTTGCTCCGTCATCGTGGTTCCCTTTGCTGCCTGCCGCTGCCGCTGACGAAGTAACTCTCTCCCTCTCTCTCCCTCTGATCTCTCTGCCTCCCTCTAATCTTTTCCGCTCTCCGATTTCGCAGTGGCTTGTAGCCTGTCGCTGCCCGTCTCCAGAAAGAGAAGAGAGAGGGTGAGAAGAAAGAGAAAGACAGTGCAGGTGAGATTATGAAGAAAGAGAGAGCGGGTGAGAGAGAGAGTGAGATAGAGAGAGTGAGACAGAGAGAAAGTGAGACAGAGAGAGACTTACAGAGATTGAGTCCCACCCTCTTTTTATGTTAAATATGCTAGGTGATATGTTTTGGACATATGATACATAAATATTAATGTTTATATTGTTTTAAGATCTGTCGTAATTTTTTCAGAATTTTTTGAGCTTTCTATGTAACATTTTGTGCGTATCACCCGAGTTTGTTCTGCGACGCCATGACCGACGCGTCTTAGTGCCCGCCGAGTCGACGGCCGAGACCGCGTCTTTGAACCATGTCAGTCAGGCCTCCAACATGTATTTCCCAAGAGAGAAAATTCCTGAGGGACGTACGGGGAATACATAGCTTACAGAATCTGAATAGATAACTGTCTTGTAACAAAAAGCCGTCCATTTCACGAATAGAGCCGTCCGTAACGCGATGTAAATTTTTTCAAAGTCGGGACATGAGTCATACTCCTCCCTCAATCTCTTAAACCCAATCACTTCTGCACTTATAGCTACCAAAATCATTATACGTCGGCTGAGTGCATTAGCGACCTTATTCTCAACTGTTTTTTTTTTTAGAACAAATGTGTAATCTTGGGGCCTGTTTGGTTAAGGGTGGAAGTAAGGAAGTGAAGAAGTGAGGAAGTGGTAATAGTTCCCTTTGGAACTTGAGAATTGGTTAGTAAGTTTTTCGGTGGTTGGATGTTATTGAGAAGTGTGGTTTGAAAAATGTTATGTCTTTTCTGGTGTTTGGATGGTAATGTGGAAGTGAAAGTGGAAAAGTTGACCACAAAGTTGACTGCAATATAATATTAAAATAAAAATTAATTAAAAATAAAAATTAGACTGTAATTAGAATGCAAGTGAGATTTACATGAGC
This sequence comes from Agave tequilana, assembly GCA_038442645.1. NCBI lineage: Eukaryota > Viridiplantae > Streptophyta > Magnoliopsida > Asparagales > Asparagaceae > Agave > Agave tequilana. Next base: position 94,342 of record JAVJIF010033109.1, read on the forward strand.
AAAAAATTAACTGTTTTGTGCTACAACTTATTACAAATGAGATTTACATGATCACAAAATTAACTGTAGCACTCTGGAAGTGAGGAAATGGTTGTGTAAAAGAGAAAGAGAAAAGGAAAAGAACTTTTTTCATTTTCTTTTCCGGTGTTTGGATGAACAGCGAAAATGGGAAAAGACACTTCCCACTTCCTCACTTCCACCCAATTCCTTGAATCCAAACAGCCCCCTGGAACTCCATCCATTGGATGTGTCGCATTTAGCCTCTTCTGGGAGTTAGGTACTTCAGTGCTTCATGATCTGAATACAATACGAACTCATATGGTAACAGATAATGCCTCAAGTAGCGCAAAGCCTGCACAGTCGCATAAAATTTCTTATCATACGTGGAGTATCGTTGTCGGGCGTCATTTAATTTTTCACCGAAATAAGCAACGGGATGGTTTTCCTGACTCAGCACACCACTTACTGCCAGTCCCGATGCGTCAAATGTTACTTCAAACACCTTCGAAAAGTCAGGGAGACGCATAACATGAGCTTCAGTCATCAAGCCTTGGTCGCGGCATGAGTCCATTGGAATCCATTGAAGACTGGTCGGCGAACTTTCAGAGGGCTCCGATGAGGGTGCTTGCAACACATGACGACGGAGGTGATGGCGGCGGAGTGGGGAAACAGGCGAGGATCTCCGGCAAAGGCGCGGTGAAGGCACTGGATCTGCTCCGATTTGCTTTGATCAACGTCGGCGAGGGCCTGGCAATGATGACGTTGATGAAGGGGAGGAGATAACGACGTCGACACGAATTAGATTCCAACGATTCGAAATCCGGATCGCTTCTCAATTTGAAATGGATGGGTCTGGGCGGGGCTGAGGTTGATGATGACATCTGTGGCTGGGGAGGAGATGGAGGTGGTGGCGGCGCTCGGAGTCGTAGAGGTGGGATGTGGGGGCATCGGAGGAGATGAACAGTATGGATTTGGAAATTTTGGGAAATTTTAGAGGGATTTTCAGTGTAATTTTGCTATAATGTATTTTTTTTGAATGTATCGGGGATTTAAATCTAGGGTTTGGAACAGCAGAAAAATTTGGAAAGGGAAAATTTTGAGGCAGTTTGAAACCAAGGCTCTGATACCAATTGATGTAAACCAACCTCGATCGCAAGTGCCTTCAAATCGTAACTAAAATTTGAAATTTGAGAACAAGATAAAATTTGGGTTTCCACCCCTTGCATGGGCTTAACATCCAAAACTCGAGAGCAAATAAACTCAAGAATTTAATTGGATATTTGAGAAAAGTTTAATCATTCAATAATCCAATGAAATAGTCAAGAGGGCCTTTTATAGACTTTACAAGAGGACTTGATGTGAAACAGGGGAGAGGGGTCTACAGATTTTGAAAAAAGAGATGAAAAATGAAAGAAAATAATGGAGACTCATGATTACCTAAAGGATAAAAGAGAAGGCCTTCCACGGATCTCATGCTACTTCACGTCGCACACTCATCGATCTTGATCTCAAGCCGCTTCACGCTGTCGCACGCTTGGCTTCACAGTTAGGGTTTTACACCCTGCCATGGGCAACATGCCCCTCAAGAAAAAACTCCCAAAATATTTTTTTTGAAATTTCTAGTCTGCCTCTTATTGAAAGCATTGGAGTTTTTAAATAGAATTACAACTATTGAATTTTTTCTACAGTCAATGCGGGATTAAAAAAGAGAAAAAATAAGACTACTAAATAAAAGAAAATTTACTCGACTTAATACAAATAAAAATTACAGACTCAGACTCAAAACCAAAATAAAGCTGACTCGATGTCCCCATCATTCTCGCTGGGTGAGAAGAACTCGACCCTGTTGAGTATACATGTTTTTTGCAGTTGATCTTGTTTGTTGGGCTTGTTGATCTTGTTATGTTGTTGAATTTGCATTAAACTAATATCATACTTGTTGTAACGGTTGTGGATGAACTTGTGCATGTTGATGTGCTGAATCACTGTTGTCTTCTTGTTAAATTGATGCTCTGTATGCATTGTCTGATGTTGTGTTGCTTGTAGGTTGACTGATTTGCTTGAACATGTGCTTGGCAAATTGCTCGGTTGAGCTCTAGATGTGTGTCAGAAGTAGCACAATGAGGGCACGGTTAAAGGCTGCTTGCGCAAGAGACGTGGGCTTGGATCAGCTTGTGCAAGAGGAACAGACTCCAGACGGGCGGGGACACAAGGGCTGGCGACGGTCCGATTGCGAAGATGAACAAAGAGGAGGCCGAAAATCAGGTTGGGAGTGGTCGTGAGCCCTGTTTTAGATATTATTCGAGTCGGCCGAGATATCGTCCGATATCTCCTTTTTTGCCTGCTGCCGATACGATATGAGAAAATCGTTCGCCATATCGTTCGCCATATCGTTCGCAACAAAAAAATGGCCAATATTTGAAATATCGGCCGATAAGTTACCGGATATCGGCCGATAAGTTACCGGATATCGGCCGATAAATCGCCCGATATATCGCCCGACATGTAATAGCTTATTTATTGCACGACTGCGTGCAAATATACATTATTTTTTACTGTCTTTACATGCATATTACATCATTTTTATTAGGTAGATGATATCTATGACACTAAACCAACTTTTAATTATCAATATCTCATTATATATAGTGTCTGATATGAACGCCCGATATGTGCGCGTATCCCCGATATCTCCCCCGATATCCGTTATAAAAACCCCTATCCGATACGATCCCGATATCCGATATTTAGAACCTTGGCCGTGAGGAAGACGATGAGAAGGATCCAGTGGGGCTTTCGGCGCAGTGAAAGAGAGGAAGGTGTTGCAGGGAGGTCAATGACGTGCAGGCGACGGGGAGCAGGGTTGAGGAGCAGCCACTAATGATGACTAGTGGACATAGAGGGGAAAGATGATGATAGAGGGTCGAGATCTGATTCTCGAGGTCACGAGAAGGACAAAGCTTGTTGAGATCAAGGAGACGTGTGCAGAGGGATTGAGGTGGGCTTGGGAATCGATGCTGCAGGTATGGGCGATGGAGTTGTTCGATGGAAGGAGGGGGAAGAGAACCACGTCAGGCTTTGAGCGAGAGGAAGAGGGGAAACCTGTGAAGGGGAATGGGTTTTGTGTGCTGCAGGTTGAAGGAATAGAGATCCAAGCCGACTGTGGAGGCATAACAAGCAATTTTTCTATCACAATTGGATTGCATTAAGGATCTGTATTGAGTCCATTCTTATTTGCCATAGTGATGTATGCGCTTACTAGAGCTATTCAGGACGAGATACCGTAGTGTATGCTATTTGCTGATGATATTGTCCTAGTTGATGAGACGAGAGCTGGGGTAAATGCCAAATTGGAGTTATGGAGGCAAACTCTAGAATCTCAAGGTTTTAGATTAAGTAGGGGGCCAAAACAGAGTATATAGAGTGTAAATTCAGTAAACAGGGAATCCGAGATTATAGTATTGTGAGACTAGATGGACAAGAAATACCGATGAACAGTCATTTTAAGTACTTGGGTTCTATTATTCAAAAGGATAGGGAGATCGATAGTGATGTCAACCATAGGATTCAAACCGGCTGGTTAAAATGGAGGAGCGCAACAGGAGTTTTATGTGATCGTAACATTCCGTTATGGCTGAAGGGAAAGTTTTATCGGACTGCTATTATGCTAGCTTTGTTATATGGCACAGAATGTTGGGCTATAAAGAGATATCATGCCCAGAAGATGAGTGTAGCAGTGATGTGCATGCTTCGTTGGATGTGTGGTAACACGCAGAGAGATAAGATGAGAAATGAATATATTCGTACTAAGATAGGTGTAGCCTCTATAGAAGAGAAGATGAGAGAAAATCGTTTATGATGGTTTGGTTATGTGCGACGTGGACCTATAGATGCGCCAATCCGGCGAGTAGAGCATATCAATTTAGGGCAAGTTAAAAAAGCGCAGGGGAGACTGAAGAAAACATGAATAGAGGTAATACGAAAAGATATAGAAGCTAAAGGTCTTAGTGAAGGCATATTGCTCGATAGGAATGAGTGGAGAAAGCTGATCAATGTGCCCGATCCGGCGTAATTTTCTTTTGGTTCATGTAGCCTACCCCAAATACATGGGACAAATGGCTTAGTTGTTGTTGTTGTAGGTTGAAGGAATAGAGAAAAAGAAAGAAGAGAGGGATGACAGTAAGTTGGGACCAAGTGGGCCACAAGGAGAGAAACAAGAAGAGAGAGAGAGAGTGCAGTGCACGTCACGTGGGAGAGAAAGAAGAGAGGGAACAGAAAGTTATTTTTTTTCTTTTCTGATTTTTTTTGTAGTTTACTTCTGTAACTAGGAGTCTGAGGTGGAGGTTAATATAAGGATTTGAACTGAGATTTGAAAAAAGAGGTAGAATTTGAAGAGATAACGATGAGATTGAAAAGATTTTGTAATATATAATAAAAGAAATTAATGAGATTATTTGACAAAAGAGATGAAAGAGAAACAATCAATGATTCAAATAAAATTGTATCGATTTCACATCGAGAATCTTTTCACAAAAAACATATTACAATTTTTAACTTGATCACTCATTATTTTTTTCTAACCATACTCTGATACCAAATTTATGTGAAACGGGGGAGGGGGGTCTACGGATTTTGAAAATAGAGATGAAAAATAAAAGGAAATAATAGGGACTCATGATCACTTAAAGGATAAAAGAGAAGGCCTTCCACCTGCACGGATCTCATGCCACTTCACGTCGCACACTGATCGATCTTGACCTCACGTCGCTTCACGCTGCACCATGGTTCACAGTCGCGGTCTCGGCCGCCAACTCGGTGGGCACTGAGACGGATCGGTCTCGGCGACTCGGATCGGTATTGGGCGATACGCGCAAAACGCTACATAAAAAGCTCAAAAAATTTTGAAAAAATCACGATAAATCTTAAAAAAAATGTAGATATTCACATTCATGTATCACATGTCCAAAATATGATACCTAGCACACTAAACATAAAGCGAAAGCATAAATACACGCGTCGTCGGTAGAAGCATATCAAAATAAATGCACAATATAGTAAATTGCATTAACTACATTCATAAATACATGCTAATGTAGTTATTTCCATATTGAATTGCAATGAGGTACAAAATTATCATCATAATGCCGAGTCGACCGAGTCAACTCCGATTCTCGGCCGAGTCGGTCTCTTCTGAGTTGAGTCGACCGACTCGTGACTCGGACTCGTCTCGGAGCGGGCCGAGATGGATACGACTCGGCCGACTCGTCTCCGACTCGGCCGAGTCTTTGAACCGTGCGCTGCACGCTTGGCTTCACATCTAGGGTTTCACACCTCGCCATGGGCAACACGCCCCTCAAGGGAAAAACTCCCAAAATAATTTTTTTCAAATTTCTAGTCTGCCTTATAATGAAAGAATTGGAGTCTTTAAATAGACTTACAACTACTGAATTTTTTCCACATAATCGATGTGGGACTAAAAAAGAGGGAAAACAAGACTACTAAATAAAAGAAAATTTACTCGACTCAATAAAAATAAAAATTACAGACTCGGACTCAAAACCAAAATAAAGCTGACTCGATGTACCCATCAGGACTTCTAGGAAATAACCGATGTTGTACTAAACGCCCACAAAAAGAACACCTACTACATCAACTAAATGACATAAAACAAGTCTAAAATAAAACTAGGCTAAAGCCAAAAATTGCATTACACCCGCTTTCTGAAATATACTCGATCGAATTGCCCTCTAAGCGGCGTGATGTCCTCATCACTCGTCCTTTGATTTGGAAATGATTGTTGGACTCTTATTGATATGTCTTGTAGGTAAAGCTACAAGGTCTCAATTAACCGCTCATTTTGCAATAGGCATGGAAAACATGCTTTCCTGTTCAACTTCCCTGCAGTTTTCCCAAGGATATTTGTTTATCTTCTGGTTTCATCTAAGGTTCGTTGGGTCAGGTCAGCTTTGATCAGACCCGTATATGGGTGGCCCGAACCTGACCCAATTGTTAATTGGTTAAAACTTCTGATCCTAACCTAATCTCCTAATAATTGGGTCAGCCAAATACGACTCCAATTGATTCACTAAACAAAATGGGAGACCATCCTTAAGGTTTCATTACGTCAGAAATTGAGTGGGAAAATTTCCAAAGATTCAACAAAAATTCACTTAAAGGGTCCATTAAACAACACTATATCAAAATTAGGCTTACTTGTATTTGATTCAACAAAATTCATTCGAGTCAAAGGCAAAAAAAGAGAGCATTAACACTCAATTTATCTTTAGTTGTCTTTGTTATTGTGGAGCATGGTGACCCGTCCTCTTCACCCATCAACACTGCCTTCCTTCATGGTGATGAAGGGTGATCTAAAGAGAATTGAGGACAAGTATTATGGGTGATTGACTGAAACTGAAAATGGGTGGTTTTAGGGATTTTTGATTTAAGTAGAAGGGGAAGGAGAGGAGAGTATGTGCGTGGAGGGGTGGGTAGTGCTAAGGGAAGATGAGGCGGCCAGGAGTAGATGAAATATACAATGCCAAGAGTTAGGGTTTCATTGGGGCTTGAATATTTATTTAAGTAGGTAGGTAATTGTTATTTAAATATTTAGAAGAAAGTTGTGTCTGACCACAACTTCAAAGTGGTTTAGCAGTTGGACGCATGCATTTAACACTAGTGCTAGAATCCATTATATATAAATGAAATTTAAATCATTTAAGTGGCATTGGATATTTAATTGGACTAAATCAGGTTAATCCAAATATTTTTATCCAAATCCAACTAGTTTATGTAGCTAGTTAATTGGGTTGAACAGATTATGACGCATACCTGATTAATGTTGTCCCTTACACGATAACGTCGGGTCTGGTTCATTTCAAATTTTTGGATCAGGTCATAATTGCCACTCCTATCTCTAGATACCCACCACGGGCTAGCTAAATGTGTAAACAGTAATTTCTTAAAACCTAACTATGCATTTGGAGGTTTCCTGAGTCCTGACCATAATTAATCATAAGAGCTATGGAACTTCAGGTTTTGAGACATAGGTGTGTGCCATTGAGTGTCCCCTCCAAAGTATAAATTTGAGCAGTTAGACCTCCTTGTTCCATTTATTGCATCAAGCTCCTTGTAAGTTCTGCTTTTAGTTCTACTGGTCTTAATCTGGTGCATGTTGTGTGATTAGCAACTTTGGCTGTAGCGTAATTACCTCTGGTTAAGTGGCAAACGATGCATGATAGTAATTAGGTGTTTCTTATAAATCTTTGGGTACCTACCTGAAATTATAGTCTGAGCTGATATGTAGTATAGCCATCTTTTTTGTGTTTGAGATTGGTAATAAATTTTTTAATTCTTTTTTCCCCAAAAGAACACATTATTGGAGGCAGAAATGGAGGGAGGGAGTGCTATAATGAAATGAGATGTCATCTCACAGTTTCTGAAAGTCAGTTCATCCAGTAAAACCATGGACAAGGTTTGAGGGGAAGTGGGATGTCACCTCGTTGGGGAAAAAATGGGATGCCATCTCATAACCTTTGATCGTCAGTTCATTCACTGAACCATCAGTATGATTGAAAAATATTTTCCTGCTATTGAAGGGATAGTACTGCTTGGACTTTAAAAAGGCAGGTGGTTGTGGGGGTAGCTGCAAATAACAGTCTCATTTTATTCTCATTTTAGTATGTTTTTGTTAAATATATATAAATTTGGACCAATGATGGGTAGAGATCGTATAGATGTTATCTAGATGTGTTTGTGAAGGAGGTGAATGGAAAGCCACCTTTATTGTTGTTAGATGTCATAGTTAATTAATTTAGTAGTAACATAGAGTCCTAATAGTATTTGGAGTCTTATAAAGTCCGAGAAGTATTACGAGTGTAGTTTGAGTAACATTTGGTTTTGTATGGGGTCTATAGTGGGAGAGGAGATTTATCATAGATATATGTAATTGTATTTCATAATACTTTGAATATTAATAAAGATGTGGTAGGCCTTTATAGTTTAACATAGTATAAGAGCCCTATGGTTTTTGATCCAAATCTCCACTGGACATCACCACCTGATGCATCCTTCTCCCTTTCTTTCTTTTTTCGCATCCCTCTTTCTTCTTTTCTTTTCCTTTTCTTTTTTTCTTTCCCGAGCGCTCATCACCTACGAAAGAGAGAAAAAAGAAAAAGAAATCAGTTATTGTTTATGGGTACCGTTGATCGTGATAGTTTGTTAGTACTATTCATTGCAATTACTATGCTATAGTATCGTTCATCGTGAGTTCTATTCATCAAATGTTTCTTCAATTTAACGTTGCCTTTGGGAAATTTTCTTCGACAATCTCCATTCACAATTTTTCATCTTTTGGAATTCATCTTTGGCAATTCATCAAGAAATTTTATATTCAAATTCGATTTAGAGTCTAATTGCTATTCAAATTCAGATTTTGGTTTAGAGTTGAAGCCGATTTAGAATTAAAATATATTAGATGATTGAAATTGTTTTAATGTAAATCAGTGTATTCAAGGTCAATTTTAGTGATTCAGGGTCTCTCAGAGGTATTAAGGTATGTTGGACATGATGGTGAGTGTTGTTTGAATTGATTCTGCTTGGACTAATCAGTTCTGTTAAACTATGAAAGGTTTCATATTGAGAAGAGTTACAAAATACAATTACATAGGTTTGAATAATCTCTTTTTTATATAGACCCATACAAGACCAAATCCTATTCACATTATGACTTTTAATACTACTAGAACTTTATAAGATTCTGAATACTATTTGGACTCAATAACTAAATATGTACTAATTAATTAATTACTTAATATATCTAACATCTCCCTCAAACTTAAGATGGTATGACATCAAGAGTTTGCCTAACAAAAACTAATAGACAAAAAAATTGGAATGATTTAATCACTAATACTAAAGTACTTATTGTTGATGTTGATACCAACCTGAAGGAAACCAATCTAAACAAACTCAACGATCCTCCCTTGCAACCTCAAACGATATTCTCTTGGAATCTCAAACAAATTCAGACGATCGGGCCTTGGGATCTCAACAATTTCAATTTTGTTTTTTAGTTTTGAGCATTTCAACAATTCTAATTTGCTTTTTAGTTTTTGCTAGGCAAACTCTTGATATCTTACCATCATGAGTTTGACGTGGGATGTTAGATATAGGGCCTGTTTGTTTCGTTGCAAAACGTCGCAAGTCGTAAGTCGTAAAATGAGAATGGAAAAAGTGAACTGTAGCAAAGAAAATATATTGTGTTTTACGGTATTTGGTTGATAAAGTGAAGTGTAAATGGAAAAGTATATTGTGTTTTACGGTGTTTGGTTGATAAAGTGAAAGTGTAAATGGTATAGTATATTGTGTTTTACGCTGTTTGGTTGGTAATGTAAAAGTGTAAGCGGAAAAGTTGACCACAAAATTAACTGTAGCAGTGATTTAAATATTATAAATATTATTAAATTAAATCTACTATTGCAAATTAAATTGTATTAATAAATTTGAGATAAAAAATTAATAATCTTAATATTTTATTTATAACAATAATATTAATAAAATATTAGTATAAATAGTAAAATATTAACCAAATAAATAATATAAAATTTTAAGAAAATCTAAAGAACATTAATAAAATTTTAAGAATACTAATAAAATATAAATATTAAAAAATCTTACAACAATAATAAAATATAGTTATAATATTATAATATTAAAAATACTTGAAAATTATTATAATGTAAATTTTATTATAATATTATTGTAATATTATAGAAATATAAAATTAACAAAGTAAAATATAATTATAATTTAATAATAAATTATCATTATAGTATTATTATACTGAATTATTATTACAATATTAACATAATAAAATATTAATATAATAATAAAATATATTATGATATTAATAAAGTAATTTTTATATTAAAAAATAAATAATTAAATATATAGTAATTTTATATTAAAGTATAATATTGTTATATTAATAAAATATTAACTCTAAATAAAATAATAAAAAATGGAATAAGTATTAATAAAATAATAAAGTATTAAATAAAATATTAAATAAAAATATTAAATTAAAATAGTAAAATATTAAATATTAAAACAATATTAAAAACAATAAAAAGATTAAAAATTAAAAATATAAAATAATTAAATATTTAAATAAGAAATTGAACTATTTAAAATATTAAATATTTAATAATATTAAATTATATATTGATTATCAACTAACTGTTTTGAACTGTAAGTGTACTACAAGTGAGAATTACATGACCACAAAATTAACTGTAGCAATTACAAGTGAGAAAATATGAGTGTAAAAGTGAGATTTATATGACCACAAATTTAACTGTAACAACTGCAAGTGGGAAAAGAAGAGTTGCATTTTGCAACTTGTTTTTCAGCGAAAGAAACAACGGAAAATGGAAAAGAAGTTTTACGACTTGCGTTTTGCGGCGAAACAAACACGCCCATAATAGGTAGTTGATTAATTAGTAAAGTTACATACTTATAAAGATCTAATAGTATCTGGAGTCCTAGTAGTATTATGTCATAGTTTGAAGAAGATTTGGCTTTATGTCGGGTCTATAAGAACAAGATTGCTCACTCTTTAAACTCTTGATTTGTTAGTTTCCTATTAGGAGTCTTTGTTTTAGTCTTTATTTTATTAGGAGTTTCTATGTCATTAGAAATCTTACTCATATTATGAGTTGTATTTTGTAATTACCTATAAATAATAAGTGTTGAGAGAGGAATCATCTCTCTCAAATCTCTTCCTCTTAAATTCTGATGTGGTATCAAAACAAAAAACCCTAACTCTAACCTCTTCTTCTTTAGAAACCCTCACCCTAGCCATCTGTACAACTTCTTTTTCTTATCTTCTTTTTCTTTTCTTTTCCTTTCTTTTGATCTACTGATGTGAAACTTGATCTCTAAAAAAAACTTATTGTTCACTATTCATAGTGAACACTATCGCGCACTGTTTATAGTGAACAGTAAAAAGCCTTCCAATGAATTTCTTTAGGCTTGGACCAACAACATAGGCAATATCTGATTTCATAATTGTGAGATAAATAAGTTTACCTACTTTATTCATTCCATCTTTTGAGGAGCTCGCACATATGCTTACAATAGCTGTTTCTCCTAAAATTTTCTCATACTTATGTAACAAGCTAGGCATGGTAGATATCTATGCTCTAGCTTGAGGGTGTGTGTTAAACTCTTGATTAGTTAGTTTCCTATAGAGAGCCTTTGTTTTAGTCTTTATTTTATTAGGAGTTTTATATTGCTAGAAGTCCTACACATATTATGAGTTGTATTTTGTAATTGCCTATAAATAATAAGTGTTGAGGGAGGAATCATCATCTCTGAAATCTTTTTTTCTCAAATTTTGATAGTTACCACTAATATTTGGAGTCTTGTAGAGTCTTAGTGCTAGTCATAGTTTGAGAAAGATTTGGTTTTGTATGGGTTCTATATAAAGAGGGGAGTGCTAATAGATATTAATAGTATTTTGGAGCGTATAGAGTTCTAGTAGAATTACGAGCCATAATTTGAAGAATTTTTATTTTGTACGGGGTCTAAATTAAGACTGAATTGCTCATAGATATTTGTAATTGCATTTTGTAATTCTTCTGAATATCAATAGAAGTATTTTGAATATCAATAAAGAGGTGTGTGCAAGTGTTATTATAGCACAGTGAGAAAATCTCTTTGCAGTGAGCAAGAGGTATGGGGTTCAAATCACTCTTGCATTAGGATGGCTTAATTTCTCTAAATAAATAAATAAATAGTCTTTGTAGTTAACAATTATTACAATCACATTAGCTTCTATTGAATTTTGCTAAAGTTTTGTTTTCTAATTCAGCAGAGCTAGATCTTTTTTTCCCCAACCAAGTTATACCTTGTAATGGAAAGTGCGTACTGAAACTAGCATTGTATACACAACCTTTTTCTCCCGGGGAAGAGTGCATTATTACTAACGATACAACATACATTTTCTTGGTTTGGTAAATGAATATTTTAATTGTTGAGTGAAGTTTGAGTTCTGATACTGTGCCAGTTCCTGGATGGCTTGCTTCTCGGCGTTTTGGCTGATACTGTTTGCTTTCAGCATCCTATTACATTAAGTGCTTATTTTTTTCATTGCACTTAGTGATGACTGATGAATATTCTGTTTCTAGGAAGAATGCAAACGCTTACGGCAGAGCATAAAATGTGGATTAATAAGTCGACTCACAGTGGTAATACTTTTTATACATCTGACATACTTAAATTGTTGAATATCTTGTTTGCCTTCACATATAATCATAAGTGTCTTTGATTTCAATATGTTTAGGGAGACGTTCATGAGAAAGCTATGGCCCTTCAATCTGTGAGAGTTAATGATGTAAGTACCTTCCCACTTTATGGAAAAGTTTTCAGATCACTTTGTGAGCTTTGTGTATTCATTCTACACAAGAAACATCCTGCTTTCTCATCGGTCCGGATTTGTTTTTCGTTTTCCCCTCCTTTTGCAGTGGTTGGAAAGTGAAAAGCAACGTCTTGGTCATCTTCGTGATCGTGCAAGTGAAACAGGCCGTAGAAAGGAATATCCTTTCAGTCAGAAGTTATTGTTCATTGTTGTTTTTGTTGCTGTTATTATTGTTATTATTGTTTGCTTATTATAGGTCATGCTCTGTATTCTTCCTTTTGACATCATTTTGATATGTTTGTAACCAGTCCTTGCTATATGTCTACTCATTCATGCCTTCTTTTAAGTTACAGCGTATCTATTATATGTGCATGCTGTGTATTATGTTCCTGTTTTAATTATTAGATTATGTTTCTAATTTTCATTTTCCTCTGGGCTCTTCTTTGCTGTCCATTTTCAATGGTTCTTTATCCAACTTAATTTCTCATAGTTTTTCTCAACCTCTAATTGCACTTATCCAACTATATTCTTCTATTCCTGACTGTTTGTATTCTTCTATTCCTGAACTCTTGCCTAAATATCAGTGTTCTAAATGGCGGCCACAGCGGCCACATCGGCTGGGAAAATTTATCGGGGATGGGGATATATCGGGTACATATCGGGAATATTTTCAAAAATCGGATGTCAAAATCGAACTGTAAATATACATATCTTCTTGTTTTAAATTGCATCTCAATAAGACAATATATTCATAAATTATATAAAGCTACATAAAACATCATACTTATATGTTTAACATATACTTAACTCGATAACTTGCATTAAGCTTATAAATGCATAATCACTATCCAAGTGTAGAATCCTCACAAATGTTACAGTGTCACATCGCTCGAATTACCCAAGTACCTAACCTAGAAATTGAATGCAAAACGCTATATCGGGTCCAAAATCACCGAAATTGCGGCCGATATATCGGGTCCATGCTGATTTATCGGCGATTTTGGGTGAAAATCGCTATATCGGTTTGGATGTGCCAAATCATTGCGGCTAGGTGCCGTAAACGCAATATCGGCGCAATATCGGGGTTATATCGGGGACATTTAGAACCCTACTAAATATATCTCAAATCTAGTCTCTTAAGATAAGCGTTTCAGTTCCTACGAGACCTGTGTGCCTTTTTAGACACTTCACACCTTTGAGTGCTCAGATTTCATGCTGAAAACTATGCATATCTCTCTCTCTTCACACAGAGCTGCTTTGTTGTTTCTGACTGGAATGTCAAATAATTGCAGTCTCATAATCCTAAAACAATTACCATGTTACTGTAACTACAACAGCTTGTTGTACATGAGAACTTTTAGGAAAAATGGTAATTCTAGACCCATTACCATGCAGCTTGCTTGTAGCTATTCCACATTCTCAATTTATGCTAGAGACATTGATTTTGAAATGACAGATTGAACACGTGCCTGACTTGAATTTTTTTTATTTTTTATTTTTTGTCTTTGGCCTTTGTTTCCTAGGCAGTCTTCAAAATGATATCAAATGGATTTGTCACTGTAGGGATTTATTACTACAATGCTTGGCCTTTAATCCTCGATATTTTATTAAACCATACAGATCAATATCCATCCTGTGCTGTAAAGGAAGTTAGATGTAACATTTTTCTTTCTGATAAAACAAATTTGCGATTTGGTTTGCCTTAACTTATTTTCACGCTTAGAGAATGTGTAGAAAAGCTGCAGCTTCTGAGCACGCCTGAAGAGCGTACTCGTAGATTAAACGAAGTTCCTGAAATACATTCTGACCCTAAGATGGATCCTGACAATGAATCTGTTGATGAAGATGATTCTGATGATAAAGATAAAGGTAATTTGCCTCCCAAATTCTAGTTGCAAATGATTTGCACCATTTATATCTATGTTTATCTTTTATGTTTTATTTGTGCAAGTCTTTCTGGTGTTCATGCAGATGTTTTCAGTAGACCGAGGGATTCAACTCTTAGAAGGGGAAAAGATTTTCTCTCTCCTGGAAGAGGAGGACCTTCTCCAGGTAACTGGGCTGGTGGACGGAGAGGTCCAAGTTCTGCTCGGGATTCAAGCAGAAATGCAAGAACAGAAGGTGGTCGAGACAAATTAGAGCCATTTCACATTGTGACTGATAGAACAAATGAGCCCGCCACTTGGAACCAAGAAAAAGATGTTCTCCGACGCAACAGTTGGGAAACTGGAACAGGCCCATCAAATGCAGGTGGTCTGGAGGCTACTGTTTGGAACAACAATTTACCGGCAATAGGTCCTGGGCCACATGGTGTTACACCTGAAGCTACGCCTGCACTACTAACATCTGATGACCCCAATGAGACTCAGAAAATATGGCACTATAAAGACCCGGCAGGAAAAATTCAGGGGCCCTTTTCTTTAGTACAGTTGAGGAAGTGGAATACGACAGGGTATTTCCAGTTGATATGAAGATATGGCGAGCATCTGAAAGTGAAGAAGACTCAGTATTGTTAAGTGATGCATTGATGGGCAAGTTTGAGAAAGATCTACCACAGTGGGAGCCTCCACAAAGCAACTATCCTCTTCCTACAACACTTGCAGTGGTAACAGCTGGTCAACCAAATGAACAGGGCAGTAATTGGAGACAAAACAGTAGTCAAACACCAGTAGGCAACAATTCGAACAGTAGCATCTGGACTGGAACTGGTAATATCGAGCGCCAAAATGCTGACAGTTGGGCATTGCAATCTTTGACTGTTTCTGCACCCAGAGGGAAAGTGGTCATACCAAGGGAGGTCCAAAGTGGCATACCTCCAAGAGGCTGGGAACAATCTCAGGATACTAATGCTTGGTCTGGACAGCCCCAAATTCACAGCAGTCAGAGGCCAGTTGCTCCCTTTCATGGCAATCAGTACAGGCCACCACCTTATCAAGGCACTGGGGTTCAGGGAGGAGGAAATGCTGGGAGCTGGAATCCAGGACAGGATAACAGAAGTAATTGGGGTTCAAGCAATCCCGTGATGGCACAACCTGCTGGTCAGGGGTATGGTCAGCAGTATGCTAATTGGGGATCTTCAGGTCAACAGTCTTCTAATAAAAATCAGTGGGTGGTTTGCATACTTTGCCAACTCCTGTTGTGCAGCCAACCAGTCAAGTGTGGGGCACTGCTCAAGGCACCACTAATGTAGCTGCATCCCCAATGCCCAGTGTTCAACCTGTGGGCACTGGCTGGGGAACATTGAACATGCCAGCATCCCCGACTCCTTTTCAATCCATGGGCACTGGCTGGGGAACTACATCAGGTGCGGGGATAAATGGCGGCCTTCAATCTGCTGCTGCGTCTATGGAACAAAACAGAGCTGCACCTGGAGTTAATTTGATAAGCGGAACGGCTGCTTGGGGCTTGAACTCTGCTTCTACACCAATGGTGCTAAATCAAATTACTGGAATCAATCCTGCTCATGTTCTCCGGGGACAGCAGACTGATACTTTGAATGTAATGGAAAACCATCCAGCTGTTTTCCCTAGGACTGAAGTAATTTCTCCAAGTAATCCATCTGGTTTGGGCTTCTCCACTTCAACTAAGCACAGTAGTCCTGTCAGCAAGAATCAGTTTTTTGAGAGCGGTTGTCCGAGTCCAACTCTGGGTAGCGAGAGACAGGAGCTTCCTGCAGCACAGCTTAATGAACTCAATACTGGGAAGTGGCCTGAAGCAAATGAGAGATTGGGCTTAGATCCTGCTCCTTTATCTCCTACACCGGGAATGTTCAATAGACCTAGTGTCGTGCAGTCTGGAGCATTGAAATTGGGATCTAGTAATTCAGTTGAACCAGACTCACAGGATAATATGTCTCCCATCAGAGACACACAGGCGAAGACTATCCCTCCTGCTCTAATCACTAAGCCTTCTGATGAATCTAATGAGGTGTCTTCTTCTGGTAAGAATCAAGACCCTGATGGTCAGATCCATACCCCTGCATCTTCAGGGCATGGGTGGGAACAGAATCAGACCTCAAAGCTAGAGGCTGTCTTTCAGAAGCCTGGGCATGTAGATACTGGTAATCTGGAAGGTCTGCAAGATACAACAAGGGGTGATATGTGGTCTTTGCCATCTCCAACTCCAGCTACCCAGCCTTCTGGCTGGAATGTTTCTGTTCCACCTACTGACAGTCAAAACGGTCCACGAATGTCATTTGATGGTCCTAAGCTCTTACCATCCTCTCAATCACAAGCAGGTTCCTCTGCTGAACAGTTACACTGGGGTAACATGGGTACTGGACCAGCAAAGGGAGATTTAACTGCAGCTTCGGGTTCTAACGTGCTAGGAGGTGAAAATATGGCTTGGGGAGCTCCAGCACTTGGAAATGCTAATGCAAGCCAGGTTTGGGGAACTTGGCAGGAACACATGAATATGACTGCTGATCAGTCAGCAGCCGAGGGGAGCTCAAACTCCTATCCAGGTTGGGGGATGGCTAACCAGAATACTGGTTGGGGAACCGGACAAGAAGATACAAATGGCTGGGGCACGCAACAGCAGAACCAGAGTGTGGATGAGTACAGAGGCGGTCATGGAAGAGATTCGAGATATGAATCAAGGCATGGCAGCTATTCACGGCGTGGCAGCGATTCAAGGCATGATTCAAGATACGGAAGTGATTCGAGGCACCATTCAAGATATGGAGGCGATTCTAGGCATGATTCCAGGTATGGTGGTGATTCGAGGCATGACGGTGGAAGGGGCCAACGGAATGACAGGATGCATCGAGACCGGGGAGGGAGGTCATCGCGAACACCTCCAAGAGGGCAAGGGCAAGCTCAAGGGATCTGCAAATTCCATGAGAGTGGCCACTGCAAGAAGGGAGCATCATGTAATTATGTGCATACGTGAGGGAGATGAAAAGAATAGGAGAGGATACACCATTTTGATTTTGTTTCTTATTTCTGTATAATATATATCATATAACTTTTTCCTCAGGGGATTTATGATGCCGACCTCAAATTTCATCTTCTTTATTTTGTTTGTTTTGTTGTTGATGGATGGCAACTGCCCAAGCACAGAAGCATACAGAGCTTGCGTTGCATTGCTGCATCCTTGTGTTACATAAATATGGACACAAGCCTTTCTCTAGAAAAAGTATATGGATGTAGGCATCTGCAGGAACAGGTGCTTGTGATGATGGTTGTAGGATTATTTACTTCTTATGAAATTATGGAATTGCATTTTCGTACAATTCTTTTTTGAAGACTGATCATGAATTATATTACTTGTATTTGTTGACCTGTGGTGTTTGTTTTGTGATCACTTGGTTTTATTTCCTTAGGCTTCACTTTCAGTCGAGAGTTTATGCTGGTTTTCTTCCCCAGATCTTCGCCCACTCAACATCAATGGCTCCTTCTCATCCTGCCCCCGGACTGAAGCAGTCCTAATGGATTCCTTCCTCAAAGTCCAAGTCCAAGCCAAGGGCAAACTACCTTCACCATCTTCACCTTCGGACTCGGAGAAGAATTCCTACAAAAAGCTTGGCATCACCATCACAAAACCCTCCTCTTCCCTTTCTAAAACCCTGAAACACCCAAAACCAGCATCCATCTTGAATTTGCTGACTCATCGGTCTTTCGATACGCTTGCAATGAGTCATCATCGTCCCTTTCATCGTCATCAACATCCTCTCCTCCATCATCTCATCCTGCATTTGGTTTTGAAATCGTAGGCAAAGAAAACCTTTCATGACCCTTCTCTGACCAAAATCGACACCCTGGATGTCTCTTTCTCGAATGATGTTGGCACAAAGGCAACGGACTCTATCTTGAGTTGTCCAGTGCATCATAGGGTATATACTTTGTTTCAAATTCTATCACATATCAAAGGCACAAAATTAGAGCCTAAACTTGCTATGATTTAGGCTATTAATAAGAAATCGAGAATAACAAAGTCATAAAATTAATCCATTTGCCTTGTGTTAGAATTTTATACCTGCTATTGTTTCTTGTTCTCATGGCCACTAGTTTCCTGTGTTAAAATTCAAGTTCTTTGAGAATTCGAACTTAGTTGGCTTTTTACTTATTTTGTCATGTATGTCTGTAAATATATTGCAACTAACTTGCAGTTCATGGACAATCGCCATCATCACCATATTTTTACAGGGAAGAGAATATTTTTTACAGGGAAGAGAGAATATACTTGCTGATTGTGGAGCTAACGGCCATATCTGTGTCCTCGACATGAGGTTGCCATGGCCTTGCGTGCTCACCATCAAATCCCATCACTCCACAGGCGTGAAAACCATAGAGAGTGGTCGGAGACGAGTAAAGATCCAGCTTTGCTTCTCTATGATACAAGAAGAAGATCTACTGAGCCAATACATGATTTTCGAAATCATGTGGAGTCAGATACCAGAACATGTTACAATATCTACAGACCCTCTTGTTTGTCGATAGAGGCAAGGCAGTTGCTACACCGGGGCAGGGTTCGAGAAAGATCTCTCTGTACAGTGTCGATACAGGAATGCTTGTAAGCCAGGGGTTGATCGGATACGATAGCTAATCTGGTGAGGTTTACAGGGTGGTGGCAGTGGACATGCATTGCTTTGATGAAAGTGATGATATATTTGAATGAGATGAATCCATTGTCGTAATGCGATTGATATGTGGAAGCTTGCATGGTATGTATCGTATCTGATCATGCTAAAATGTCTCACCAGGCAGCTGTTATTTTTTTGCTTTCAAATTGTTTTGTAAAAAGAAAATGGATGAGTACAGGAGATTAGGTCATGGTTCAATGCTGAAAACTTATGGTGGTGTTGCTGAGCTCAAGTGACTGGCAGGATATATTGAATGCAGTTTCTGCTTCATTTCACTTTTCTATGCTAGCTAATACAGAAAAAGAAAAAAAAACACAAAAATTAGAAAAGGAAAAACTTTACAGTATTCAAGTCACTGTCTCCAGGGAGTTCGAGTTAACCAAGGACCAGCTCATCAACGTCCAACCCCCCTTCGAGCATTTTCAGATACTCGGCAAGTATGACACTTTTGGACGGGGCAAGTATTTAGAAGGCTAAGAAACTCCAACACTCCATAGATTAGAAAAACAACAAACATATATTCAATATATTAATTCAATACAATTTACATTCACATAATCTCTCGAGCAAATTCCCTTGTTCAAGTGATTCACAAGTGGACTGATATTGTTAATCTTTACCACATTCTGTTCTTCAACACCTTCAGTGTATCTCCAGGAGCTGGTAGGGAAGAAGAGGAATAAGCCATCAAATCCAAAATCTGTCGGAAACTCTTTACAGGATCTGTTGTGAACAGGCAAGGCTAGCGCGTGAAGTACATCTCCTAACTTGCTTCATTTGGATCTCCAGAAGGGGCACAGTTAAAAACAGGAAAGTAAGCATCAATCTCAAGTTGCGCCACGATCTGCTCTACAGCTCCAAGATATGAGGAGTGCCCTTCTATCAAGTGAGTAACATCAACCTGTGAATCACAACAAAATCAGTCCACAAATATCAACAAACCTGCATATAGAAAAAGGAGAGAGAAGAGACATATATAACTGCAGTTACATTTTCAATTCCTGGAACATCAACAGCTTGAATTCCACCCAGGCCTTGGGTGAGCAAACTGCAACACAGAAACCATCAAATAACCAAAGTACATGGAAGAGGAGAACTTCAAATTGAGTGCACATACCTTGCGCGAAATGTCACTCCAAGTATCCAGTCATTGGTGGAATATACATTTATAAATCTCCCAGCAACCATCTGCAACACAGCAAAAGTTTGAAGGTACCATTCGTAAAGAGAGGACAAATTACCCTTGTATACAGCGTGTGTGTTCTCACAAATAGAATAAACCAGAGAATTCGAAAATACATAATCTATATGAATGATTTGCCTGTTGCTTACTGCAACCCCTCTCTCTCTCTCTCTCTCTCTCTCTCTCTCTCTCTCTCTCTCTCACACACACACACACACACACACACACACACAGACAGATGTGTCCGTGTTTCGTGCGTATACATCTATGCTGTGCACGCATATATTCACTATGTGTGCATATATGCATATGCATATGTATCTATGCACGCATGCAGGACAGATGCAGTAACCATGAAATGAAAAAAGGAAAAAGAAAAGGATATATTTTGAACTCTTTAAATTATCCATTGAGACTAA
Source organism: Agave tequilana (assembly GCA_038442645.1). Taxonomy (NCBI): domain Eukaryota; kingdom Viridiplantae; phylum Streptophyta; class Magnoliopsida; order Asparagales; family Asparagaceae; genus Agave; species Agave tequilana. Next base: position 114,945 of record JAVJIF010033109.1, read on the forward strand.
GGCCTTGCTGGGCATGACTTGTTACTACTTTAAAAAAAAATTGAATGACAACCAGAGGAACAAGGCAAGCTTTTGACAATACATAATCCTTGCCCTCTCCAAAGAAATTTTCTGGTTTTGTGATTCCAACAATGTATATATAGCAGGTTAATTTCCTTTCTAAGGAACCAAAGCTTCTATGTTTCAATACTTGTCCACAAGTAATGACAATGCAATCAATATTTCCATAATGTAGATCTACTTAAATCTTATATTGATTGGAATTGTGGTTATTTTCTTAGCTATAGCTTCAAAAAAAAATATTCATTTTCTTTGGAAGCTAACACCATGGATGCATTTAAACTCTAGCATCACCAAATATAAGAAATAGAGAATCTACATGGCGTGCAGTTTGGAATAAGATATACGCTAGGGAAACAACTTCCTCCTAAAGTTCATAAAGACAACTACAAAGAAACAGAGAAGAATAATAGACACTCAATATCCATACCTTTCTAGCAGTTTCCCACTGTTCTCCTTTGACAGAAATTGGTGCACCAAGGAGAACAACCCTTTCTACAAGTCCCTCTGCCAATTTTCAACTTCATCGAGTTTGTTCACAAATTCAAGCAACTTGAGTGTGAGAAAAGGAAAAACTAATACAAAACAGCTTGAAAGTACCATTGTCTCCTGATTCAGCCAATACTTGCAAACACTTAAATATCACTCGTGCCCCTAATGAAAAACCCAAAAGGGTCACTGGCCTGAAACAGTTAGGACTGAAGACATTAACCAGCAATTCCAGAAAGGATTGCAAATTAAACATAAAACAATGTCAAAAAAATTACCTGTTTCCTTGCAATCCCTTTAACAATACTTCTGCAAGGAGCTTTCCTGCTTTATCTGATCTGAAACAAGTAAATAACAGCATGATGCATCCAGGGGAATTTGGATAGCCAATTTCAATGCAAAGCATAAAATGACTTGGCTTCTGTAGAAACAGTGAAATAAGTGTGGAGCAGCATGGTTGATAGTTTTATAAGTGTAACTCTCATAATCACAACTAAATACTTTGTTGGAGTTTTTCGTGTTAAGGTTTCAATCTCATTAATTCTTCCAGTAAATTAATATAAACTTATATCAAGGTTAATCATTACTCTCAGTATAATATTACTCCTATCTAGCGAACCCCTTAAGTTAATAGAAACCTTATTGAGGAGGGGAAAAAAATTAAACATAAGAAAAATAAGGATGAATCAGCAAAACAGTTATCTATACATTACAGTATAAAGCAGATTTTAGGTCTCTTCTGTAAATTACAGCGGTAGCAGGAATCAAGCGAAAACGCTGCAGCATAAACAGCATTTTAAGACCACTGAATGGAAAGTAATGCAATCTCCGGAAGCCGGCGGACTGAATAATAAGACTCAAGTAACAGATTCAATACAACAGTTGGGAGCACCAATTTGCCGTTTCAAAAGAAATCTAGGACATATGTACGTGTATAAATAAAACAAAAACATGGCTAGAAAACTGTTTAATAAAACAAAGGACCTAGAAATAATTTGAAATATACAGTTCTAAATCTAAATATATAGATCCTCAAAGCAGCTGTAAGTGTATGACTAGATACTTTGGGTAAATGGGTATCTAAGCACTCAAGAATCAACATTTAAATTTGCAGCATTACCTGTCAATAGCCATTGACCATTTGCTATCTATCCAATCAGTAGCTGCAAGTAATACAGCAGGCCAAGCTAATGCAGTAACAAGACTGCTCAACACAGTCATCATGGCACCTTGTCTCATCAACTCTGTTGTTAGTTCTGTAGGAATAACCAGTAATCTCAAGATCTGAATGTGGTAGATTAACAAATACTAGAAGAAGAAAATATGAACACCAAAAGTTTGGGATGAAGCTTATTATGGTAGTTTTCTTTTTCTTTCTTTTTCTTTTTTTTTTTAAAACATTAGGGTGTAGCCGCACATGAACCTGGGACTCCGTACAACCCACTCCCACCCTTTTACCAGTGAGCCTGCTCACTGCCTATTGTAGTTGTTTTTGTAGAAAGGAAATATGAAGTCTAGCAAATTACTTGATGTGATCCAATCCTGAATTGCAGTGCTCACTGCAATCAAATATTTAGACTCCCACTGAAGCACATACCTGAACAACGGAAGCAATATTAAAATCATAATATAACTGTACATCACAACGGAGACTACATCAAAAAAAATTCTCTAAAATATAGGAGTCCATAGCATGCACAAAGCAAAAAGAAAGGGGAAAAAAAGAAAAGAAAAGGGGGGAGAAGAAGAAAGTATAGAAAGAAAAGGAAAAAGGCTGCAACAAATTTCTATATGAGTTCTTAAAGGGAGTTGGATAAATGTCAGTTTGTATAGCAATGACCTGACCTGGGAATTAAACAGATTGCTTCAGCACAAACAGGTTAAGAAGCCAACTGTAACCCCCAATATTTAATATATGTATTTAGATGTGTGAGGTTACGAAATGAATCATTTAAAGTAATTCTGTGTCAGGTTTTCTGCCTGGGTGGACTGCTGCACTTGAGCACTATCAGGCCACGGCATAGAGTAGACAACGGCCCATGGCGAAAGGCTTTAGTGTGCTTTTCTCTTGGAAGTTCAAGTATTTACATCAGATATATCATTTCTAACAATAACTATGAGGTTTATGAATGCAATACAATGCTTGGCCATAGAAAATAAATGTAAAAGCTAATCAGCATTTTAACTGTTGATAGAGGGAAATAATACATGAACTTCCAACTTAATGTTCACAGAGATTGACAAATTTCATCAAAACAGTGCCTACTCTGCAAACAGGGAAATAAACAACTCCTTTGAAAGTCCTAAACTGATCAAATTTCTACATTATGAATGAGGTATTGTGGCATTGAAGAATCTGAAATTCAATATCTTGGTCAATTTAAAGTGATCTTTCAAAGTTAAAATAAAGGTATCTAGGCTTTTTAACATTTCAAGGCATTGAATAAGAGTGCATGTATAAAAACAATCAGATATTTGGCTTGAGATTTCTCTTCCTGTGTAAACTTAATATGTCACTCATTTAATATGATAGAGTTTTGCCCATATTCTGATGTATTATGAAATCTCATCCAACAATTTTCATAAAGAACTGATTGTATAAGATGAGCCCACAAGAAATTGTGAAAGACAATGAGATCCAAATAATAATCTTCAAAATCCAAATTCTCTAATTTGTGACACATAAGATAAAAAGAGACAGCTGCAAGATGGGCAGCTGCCAACAAAAACATCCTACGTACATCAGGGCACAATGTAGGAAGTACCTTTCCAAGTTATCTTCACATCCTTCCCAAGGCCTTACAAAGTCTTGTTCATCAAAAACAAAGCCAGAAACCAAGATACCAACTGCAAGACGCTGACAATAAATATAGATCACCAATCAGATAAAGGTTGAGTACCGATAAACAATTGGGACATCCACCCCCTTGGGTACTTCAGCAGTCTTTTAGACCTAACAAACAAGCTTGATATATCGCGAAAATAGGAAGATTGTAGATTCAACATTAACCAAAAAATGCAGAGCAAGGATAACTCACGCCTTGATTATGATTTTCTCCAATAGATTTGAACTCAAATTCTTCAATGCTGCCTGTTCTTCTAGCCATTTTAGTCCCAGAAAGTCCAGCTCCAGCAGCTGTATTTCAGAGAACAAGCACATTATTCATGGAACAACCATGGTTTTGCTAGTATGCATCACATCAACACCTGGCATCAGACAAACACATAATAGCTAGGGTAAACAAGAAATATATTTTCTGGAAACATTAGGTTTTTATCAGAGTTAAAGAGTTGATTATCCCCTCATATAAACACAATAGAACATGACGCCTCTGTTTTCTGCTATCATTAGGGTGCATTTACTTTGTACATCCACATGATTCCTAAAGGCCAAAAAAGTTGTACATTGCATTCTGTAGGATCCTATTTAAAGATGATTACTGAAAGATATATTTAGAAGAAATGAAACAAAGAGGGTGATTGCAATTGCTTTGAAAAAAAGTTCCAAACAATTGCTATCAGACATTCAGGCTTATGAATAAAAAGTTTGGGACTATCAAACATTGAGGCATTTAAACATATGTAGAGAAATCTCGGTATTAGTATCTATATCGGTATCAGCTCTAGGATTTTGGTGCTGGAATCAGCAATAGCAGCCGTTTATCAGCCGTTTTTGTCTCGCTTATTGGCAATATCGGGTACGTTGGTATCGGGATAAAATATCGGTATCAGGTGATATTTCAAACCTTGCATTTGGGTTCAACTAATTTGCACTAATTTGGCATTGAATCTTTAGTAAATGTAATTAAAGTTTCATTTGTATAATATTAGAAAAAAAATAAAATAAAATAAAGAGAAACTTGCATGGATGGTTAGAGGAAGGTCACAATTTCAGGTCAATAAATAGGCTTTAAAAGACTTTCTCTCCTAGCTAGGATATATGTGAAGAATATAAAAGGTTCAGAAAGAGATATGCCAGAAGAAAATTCTAAAAGACTTGAGTTCAATTTAGATTGCTATTTTTATTTGTTTCCTTTTCTAATTAGTTATTTGGAAAATAATATTTAGAGTTGTAGTTTGAGTTGTTTGTATGATTTCTTGTACCTAAAAAACTTCAATTTTGCTATTGCTGAGGGTGATTGATTCTTAGTATTGCAAATTGAGTTCTCTCTTCAAGTTCTATTCTCCAAAGTTTCTACTTCTCAAACCTTAATCCCTATCTTCGTCCTCTCTAACCTTTTCCTCCCCTTATTTTCTTCTTCTCTTGTCTTCGTTATAATAGTGGGAATTCTCCACTTTATTAATTTTTAAAAGAAATGATCATATTTTGGACTAGATCAGACCCAATACAACCTATTTAATTTAATAAGCCACCCCCGGTCTGTCTATTATTATGCAAGTAGAATTATATCATATTAAAATTTATCCCTTCTCTTTCTCCATGAGTCCTTGTCCGCCTCTCTTATTTATATGATTTTCACTCTCCTTTCCCCCTAACTTCTCCAGTCACTTCTCGTGCGGATTGGTGGTCTTTTTGGCCAAAAATTGAATGGAGGGGAGTAGATCCTTATTCTATTTTCATAACATCCATTTCCCTTTCTTTCCTTCCATTCTTCACTTATTCTTTTCTTTCTTTTTTCCCCCATCATTCCACCTTATCTTTCTGTTTTTGTAATGATGTTCTTCTCTCTTCTTCTTTCTTATTATTTTATTATATCCAGATTTTTTTATATATTTTTAATTTTTTTTCTTGAATTTTCTTACACCCCCCCCCCCCCCCCCCCCACACACACACACACACACAAAACCCAACCACCACCACCACAAAAGAAAAAGGAGGAGAATCTCATGCAGCATGCGTCCGCAAGCCACATCTGTCATATTAATGATTAATATATTCAGGTAGTTTAAGTGTAATTGTAATAACAATAAGATTAGTGGTAACTCTTGTTCTTTAAAAAATAAAAGTGGTAACTCAAAATCAGTTAAAAAGAGCATCCATTTAGTATATTGATATAAAAACAACATTGGCAATACAATAATAAAGATAAATTTGAGAATTCAATTTGACAAAAGTAATATTTCTTGACTGTGAAGAGCTAAAGAAGAAGGCAGGGATACAACTAAAGTAAGATGAATTTAGTATAAGTGACCACAAGTGTTTATGCAATTATCAATGAATATCAAGGATGCATGAAGCCTTCAAGACACTAACACGCCTTTTTTGTAGTGAAATGAAGCCTTCAAGATATTAACACACCTTTTCTGTAGTGATCAGAGTGACGGACACAGAGAAAATTTAAATTTACAATGCTTGGCCATTAGACAATAAAGTAAAAAGTTAATCAGCATTTTAACTGTTAGCAAAGGGAAATAAGTTTACATGAAATTTCAACTTAACCTAAACCCGAACCCAGACACCAAACTGAACCTCAATAGGGCTGTCTTTGTTTTAGCACCTAAAACCATTAATAGGGGACAGATTTGGAGAGGTTTCAAAGCTATTTATGGTTAAGGTTAAGTACATAGGTTCAGGTTTGGGTTTCAAGGCTATGACCTTGGTTTTCCTCTAAAACCATAACCATAACCATAACCATAAATAGCCTTGAACAAATTTGTCCCTTATCAACGGTTTTAGGGGTAAAGAAAAGATAATCTGTTGAGGGCAATAATAAACTCCAATTGAGGGGTGAGAAGAGAAGAATGTTACATATTACTTATGTAATAGATTTCACTTATGTAATAGTTTTAGACGCATATGTTTGAAAGACCTATGTACGTGCATAGATAAATGTGTACATGCATACGTATATATACATACATATGCATGAGAAAGTGTTCCTAAGGTAACTCCTTAGGAGCACTATGGTCTATGGACAATCCCAATGAATAATCCACACCGTTCACCGTGATTTGCATGTCCTGAAATGATTAGTATAAACAATCATGACTTAAATACTTTTTCACCATCGATCAAACAGCCTTATTTGTGCTATTAGCGACAAATCTATTCTTCTTACAACCCAGTGATGCATCAAAGATTCAAAATTGCATCCCTTTTTATCGATAAGTATTTTAGGACATGGAGATCACAATGAACAGTATGGATCATCCATTAAGATGACCCACAATGTGATTTTAGGTTGACCCCCTTCCCTACCCAGATAGTTATCTAAGGAGTAATCCTATGTCCACTCCCCCCCCCCCACCCCCCCAAAAAAAAAAAAACAAAAAACAAAAACAAAACAAAAAATCACACACACGTACTACTCCTTTATGGATATTCTTCAGTTTTTATCTTACCATTGTTATGTTTGAGCATTCTGATTATGCTGGTGACCACATATGTATTTTGCATAATGGGAGCATATTTTCATCCACATTAGCTTCTTGACTTACCACCAGAACATTACATCATTTGATTTTTCTTGGAAAGTTTCAAGATTTTTTTAAAGGTCTGAACAATCCTAGCAGACTAGATGATATGGTCATCCATCCTATTGGGAATTATATTGCAAAAAGCCTTACATTAATCCTGCAACTGGAATATTGGGACGGCAAGTTTGGGGCAGCATGCTTTTGAAGAACATTTTGGAGGTGTCATGTGGTGATTATGTCTTGTTTCCTAAGCCTTTTCCCTCAAAAGAAAATACTTGAATATATTTATGGTAATCACTTTCCATATTTTCCATTGATGTAAATATTTTGACCTTTCATGTACTTGTAATGATTTAGCAATAATGGTTCATATTGTGAGAAAGTACATGTGAAGTACTTATAGTTATGATTGGATTTAAGTCAGAGTGGATCCAGGTTCGTTAGAGGCTTTAAATATGGTCAAAAGATTATTCTTCTCACCATCAGTAAAATCTGCACTGCAGAGGATCCTACTGAAAGCCTTGATCTGTCCTTGCTCCTTTGAAGCAAGAAAAGAAGCAGAAACAGGTACACTTGTATAGCACAGGAAAAAAAAGGAAACAGTTTGCAGGAAAATCAAGTTCAGCTATATTCCACATTGATGTAGATATTTTATATACTGAAATGAAATGAAAATTTGTCCATGTATGATGCAAAGAATTCAAGGACAAGAAACAAATGCAAAGTCCACCTCCAAATGATGCCGCAACAGCAACAGAACCAGCAACTGATCCCGCAGCACTAGCTACTGCAGCAAATCCACCTGCTCCAATAACGGGGACTAGAGTTCCCAATGTCGGGGCTAGAGCACCAAAGCCTGCAGCAATTGCTGGGGCAGCTAAACCTGATGGAGGAAAGATAAATAAACAAATAAAACATGACCAGCTGTAATCCAAGACCCTCGCTTGGACACAGGGAACATAGCATATTTGCCCTGAAATTATAGAATAATACCTCCAGTAATAGCCAGCAATGTTCCTCCAGTAAGTGCAGCTGCACCAATGATTCCGCCACGCTTCCATTTAGCCCATTTGCTTTTTTTTGATTCACTTTCTTCTGATTGTACTTCCTCTTTGCTGCAGCCATTGCAGAGCAAGCAACCATTATCTCCATAGCTTCCTATGGAACCAAGTTCAAAATTATGTAAATTGAAAACATTTTTAATCAACTCTGAAAGAGAAACAATTAAACTTGTATAATCTTATAAATTTGGTTGAATCAATAAATTTTTTAAATAGGATGTGTTGACAGTAGCTATAGAAGGGATATAGACATGGACTATAACATCCCCAATCTTTTTTTTTACTTAAAATCCCATCATAACTTAAAGTAACCATCTATTACTCAGTAATACTTAGGAATGCTCATGACCAAATTAAATGTGCTAGGTGCTCATGGCATCCTTGAGAGAGATTTCTTTGTCACTCAGTCTATCCATCCTGACAGACCTGTTAGGTCTGGTATGAAGAACTTGTTCATGTTTGATACCACATTTATGACCAACATAAACTTGAACAAGAGATTTTGAAGAGATATTAAATAAGATAAGTTTCAAATTTGGTCATCAAGCCCACTCACTTTGCACTGAACTAAACTGAACTCATTATATAGTCGATGTTGTTCATCACAGCACCATAGCAAAAGAGTATGAAGTGATCCCAGCAAGATATTTCTTTAAGATAATTGAAAATGATATGTTTTTATAGAGAAAGGGTGAGGCCTCAAAAGAAAATGATAATGTTCAACTCCAATCTCACCATTCTGAAAGTTTGAAGCATAATTTTCTTTAAGGTTGATAGAGGAGTAACATTTTGTATTTCCAGCCTCATGATTTAGGTATGCATGATAAGCTAGTTCTAAATGATCATCATTAAATGAAACTAACAATTGATGGGAATCAAACTTCAAAAGTCTTGACCTGAGGCAATAGGAGGAAGGAGAATTAGTTTTGGTAGTTTTATTTTGATATTTTTAACAAGATTTATTAGTTTAGACTTTATTTAGTGATGTATGAGTCTTGTTAAGTTGATTCAGTTGAGTCAAGTAATGATTTAGTTGTATTATTTTCTGGTTTAATTAAGTTGCAGTTTTTTTTGTCAATGTTTTTACAAAAACACACACACACAAAAAAAGACTAGTATCAAATGACATTTGAGGAAATTTCTTTAGGTTGCAATTGAAAAGTACACCATCATGATGATAATGATGAGCTATATTGCAGAATGGAAATACATATGACATGTATTCCATGGCAATATGTGCCAAGACGAAAGGGTGCATCACTGTTGTCTTACAAGAAAATCTCTATTTGCACAGATAGAAGAGTCATGAGAAAGTCAGTTTAAGAGGAGAAACACAATCAGTTAAGCTATACGAACCATTTGTAACCACTTGACATCCAACCATGTCGCCAGCAAACGCAGAGCAACCCGATGTCGAGCATCATATCCTTTTCTATTTCTAGAACCTTTTCTACTGTCCTGTGGGGTATCCGCCACACATGCAGAAAGAAGCTGGTAAAGAACCGAGATCTTCCGCTGATACTTGACTTGATCATCCCCTGCATTGGATCTTTCACCACACAATTCACCCTCTCTTCCAACTAACAATGACTTGGACTTCGTCAGCTCTAAATTTTCAGAAGAACTCTCAGTTGCTTTAGTGTTGCCTTTCTCATTCTCACGGTACTTCTCCTTGATCCCTACAGACCAAGAAGTAGCTTCCAAGCTCTTGGCCATAGTGTCAACAGCTTTAGCCAGAGCAAGTTGCTGTTCGGATCTTTCTGAAGATTCTTCGATGTCTTCTTCGAAGATTAACCGAAGATACTGGTAAAGCACGAATAAATAAATCAAGCGAGGCCAATCAAGAAGTTGGTGTTAATTACAACTACTAACAGAGAAAGAGTAAAGTTTTTACAGCTCCAACGTGATGCTTGACCACGGAGGCCGCGGCGGTCTGCTCCAGTCCAGGCCAAGCCTTGTCATCAATCTCCAAGAACCTAATCAATCAATTAAGCAATAAAAATTACAACTTTTACATCAATTCCAGGTTCTAATAGCGGTAATCAAGAATCTATCATCAAGTTGAGAGAGCGACACCTGAAGACGGGACGGAGAAGGGCGCGGGAGTGGTGGGTCCAGAAATGGGGGCAGTCGGCGGTGCCGCAGTTGCTTCTGCCGCAAGGATCGGGGATTTGGTCGTGAAAAGAGCGACGGTCGTCATCGTCGAGTTGAGAAGAAGCGGAACCAAGGGGATGAGTCTGGTGAATTTGGGCCTGGCGAAGGGCGAGGGCTAGCAGTGCTCCCGCTGCGTATTTCTGAGTCGAGCTCAGAGTGGAAATCGACATTTTTTGCTTTAATTTGCTTAGCTTCTCTCTCTTTAATCTAATCTGAGTTGAAAGGGAAAAAAAAAAAACCCTATAATTTGAAGAAGAAGAAGAGTTTGGGGTTTGGGGGAGAAGAAGGGTTCAAACGATGAATTTTGAAGGAAAGGAAAGGAAAGCGACACACCGTTTTTAGACCGTAGCTTATTAAACGTATACGCACTGTCCTTTTGCATTTCGAAAATTTCACGTTTATTTATTTATTTATTTATATTTTCCGTAGAAGGGTGAGTAATGAGTATCCGAGATTCAATTCATACTTATTTTTTTTACCCTAAGCCTCAGGCCAAAAACTTACATTTGCTCGAGAGCAACGCCTGCATTAGTGCATACTGATTCTCTTCACGACGTGTGAGAAATATTGAAGAACCTTCTGCTTTATCACAACAACGCGAACATTTCATATTCAATGCCATCCCTCGAGCGTATAAAAATGACTTGGTCGGAACACAAGCTTTAAAAATCTTCCAGCACCACGCAGTCAGGCCATCTCCAACCCACGCCAAAAATGGCGTGGGTTGGCCTTGCTAGAAATGGCGTGGGGTCCAACCCACGCCATTTCGCACCCGGCAAAATGCCGGGTGCTACAGTGCCGCGCCATTTCTGGCGCGGCACTGTAGCACCCGGCATTTTGCCGGGTGGCTTTTTTTTTTTTTTAATGTTTTTTATTTTATTTTAGTTTTAAGTTTAAATTTTTTGTTTTAAGTTTAGATTTTTTAGGTTATATTTAAGTTATTTTTGTTAATTTAAATTTTAGTTTTTATATTTTTGTATTTTATTTAGTTTTTATATTTTAATTTTTTAATTATTTATTTTTAAATTTATAATTTTACTTTGTTTAATTCAATATATTTTATTAAGTTTTTTATTTTAAGTTTACATTCTATATTTTTTATTTAATTATAAATTGTCAAATTCACTAATTTGAAATTAAAAATTATTACCAGCTGAACCACGTATAATTTAATATTAAGATAATTATAACGGAATCACAAATCAAGAACAGAGATGCTCATTTTGAACTTCGTAATGCATTGATAGAGCATTTGTGGGAGAATTTTACAAATTCAGTTGACTAGTGTATTGTAATATTATGTTATTTTATATTTTAAGTTTGGACTGGGTTGTTCAATGTTAATAATTGTTTTATGCTTAAATTTGTAATTTGTTGTGCATTAGCAAAATCGTAGTGTAAAATAAATTCCTTTTGTATTTGTGATTCACCTCGGTCGTACAATTATCTATTGTTTATATTGTTTTATATAAATTAAATGAAAAATAAATCTATTAATTTAAAAATTGAATATATTATTAAAAATTTCATATTTCTTATAATTGAATATAGTAGAATTAAAAAATAATTTCTTAATTTCATAAATAAAAATATTAATTAATTATTAAAGTTAAATATTAAATATTATATAAAATTATTAAAAAGTTAAATACATTTTAAAATATTTTAATAGTATTACGCAATTTACTTAAATTATCACATAATATGTTGATAATTAAAATTTGATACAATAAAATAATAATAATAATAAAATATGTAGAGAATATTCCATTTGAAGTGGAAAATGGAGTGATGGTTGGAGAGGTTTTTGTTGAACCCTCCATTTTGGAGTGAAAGTACACTCCAAAATGGAGGGGGTGGTTGGAGATGCCCTCACCCGCTATGAGCAAGGTATACGCCAAATCCACCTCCAATCAGTTCCATTCTCCAATGTCGAGGCCGTCGTGATGAGCCTATATAAGCTCTGCTGACCGAGTACGCCTCCGGTCACTTCCAAGAAATCGCAACCGAACACAAGGAGCCTGAGGGAGGGATATTCTAGTAATAAACCCAGTTACCTCATTGCCGACCATTGCAGAAAGACTTGCGTGGTCCCCATTTTCCTCCAGAGTAATGAAGTTTTGTACAGGGTACTTCCATGTTTACTGAAGAAGACGGCAACACTGTAGGCCACAACCTCAACGCGTTGCAGCTAACTCACGGATCCTTGAAGAATCTGATGGTTGCACCGTCACCAACTTCCCATTAAGCCCTTGCTGAAGGACCTTCCTTCCTCCAACGACCGCCCTCCACGCTTGAGAAGTCGTTGGGCCGTAAGTCTTAGATGTCCCTCAGTGGCCTATACTGTTGGAATATGAAGAATATATATGTAAATCTTTGAATTGAATTACGGCGAGATCCGTTGATCGAATCAATTGGATGATGGTTGGAGTGTGTTCTCCTTCCAATGAGGATGAACGTGATATATTCACATGTTCAATTCCGACTTCAGATGAATGAGATATTCAAGTCTAAAGATTGCCTAATTCAAAGTCAAAATGGGACTAAAGGTAGCTAAAAACATTTAGTCCCACATTGGCCATGGGATGAAAGTTCGTGGTGTTTAAATAGAGAAAATTGAGAACAAAGGGCGTGCCCTTTGGGTACCTAGAGTTTTCATGTGCGATTGGGAGGAAACCATGCGCGTTGGTGTCGGGCTCGGGTCTGGGTCTGGGTTCAAATTTGGGTTCCCTACCCCGCCTGGTTCTCTTTGAATCAGGTCCCATGGGTAAGTTGCGACTGTTGGGGCGAACCGTTGCAACCTTAACCTTTCGTTGGGTTCGGACCCGTTGGCCCCTCCTGAAATCTGCCTTCTAAAAGGAGATTCTCTCTCTCTCAGTCTTAAACTGAATCAGTTCAGTCTTAAACTGAATCAGTTCAACAGATTCTTTAATAGAATTGTTGTCTGAATCTGGGACTTCTGAAGAAAGAATATTCTTCAACCTTCCTAAAGGCAAATATTCTCCTGAAATGAAATTTGTCAAATTCAACAGATTCTTTAATAGAATTGTTGTCTGAATCTGGGACTTCTGAAGAAGAATATTCTTCAACCTTCCTAAAGGCAAATATTCTCCCGAAATTTGTCAAATTCAACAGATTCTTTAATAGAATTGTTGTTTGAATCTGGGACTTCTGAAGAAGAATATTCTTCAACCTAATATTCTCCCGAAAATTGTCTTTGTCTCGCTGCTTCAACAATCCTGTGAAGGTACTGGTTAACTACGGTTCGATCGTACGATAATTTGGTAGTGCTATCCAAACACCGTGAAGGAGTGTTGTATCTTGAGAGACCAGCGTCCAGTAACCCGTTAGCACCGGTGCGGGGGACGTAATTGTCTTAAGGAGATTCGCTTTAAGCGTACCTCACTCCAAGTACTGTATAAGTGAATTAATTTCTTTATACAGGGAATATACTGATATTCAGTATATTGAGACTGATTTATATCAGTCTAATTGGTGTTTAACCAAGGAAGGAAATTGAAAGGTGCTTCTTAAATTAAAGAACGTTCATTTGAACGGAAAACCTCCCACCTGATATTTGCCGACCTGTCCAATTAGATAGTTGATATTTCAATGATCTTAATTAGTTGTCAGATTGAACCCAGAATCCAACATATACGCATGCTCAATCATCTTAGCCCACATAGACGAAGCAGAGACCATCAACTTTGAAAGTTGTTTGACCATTAATGCTTCATGACCCAGCTTCATTGATCAAAGACCCAAGCTAACCTCAGATTTGCTCCTGCACACATTATCCCAAGACACAAGTGGCAACCCATGTCTGTCACCATCTTTGCTCTAGAGGAACCTCCGGCAACAAGCATCAATCTTCTCCAACAAGGTCTTCGGCACCCACCCACTCGACATGAGGTACACCTGGATTGCTTACAGAATAGAGTTCATAAGAGTAGCCTTACCTGTGAATGAAAGAGCTTTTGCTTCCTAACCCAACAATTTACTTCAGATTCCTTCCAAGAGAGGGTTGAATGCATATAGATGAAGATGTTTCATTATGATGTTCACTCGTAGATACTTTATTGGACAATCGAGCTTCTGACATTTGCAGCATTTTCTTGATGATGCGAGTATTCCGTCGAGGAACACATAACAACAACAACAACTATTCTGTTGAGGAAACCAGCACCAAAAATAATATGGAACTTACCAATATTGATGTTTTGACCATTCAGTAGACAATATTCATGCAAAACCGCGGCCATTACACTTGCTTCCCTCATCGTGGTCGAGCCACCATGAAAACAATCACCAACATATAAAAAGATGGGCAATGTGTTCCTTGCATTGCCAAGAGGGAAACCCCAAGTATACCTCTAACTTGTTCTCACTTGATAAGCCTTGATAACAATTTGGAACCACAATACAAATAAATACAGCGACAGCGGATCGCCTTTGTGGAGGCCCATCGTCGACTTGAACTAGCTTGTAGGAGACCATTTACCAACATGGAAAATGATGACTCACAGATACACCCCATTAGCAGTTCAATAAACTTATCAGCAAGCCCAAACTTCCCCATCACCGCTGCAGTGGGTAATTCCTAGGGAATCAATCCACACACCAAAATAAGAAAGTGGATGTAATCAAATCACAGAAAAAGCCAATCGAAAACACAGTGAATTACGTAGAAAACCCAAAGAGGGAAAAACTATAGAGAGGGAGAGAGAAGTTTCACTATATCAATGGTTATTACAATAGGGTTCTCTGGATTCAAGAGAACGTGAGGTCCCTTTCCTATTGGAAGGGCTCCTCTATTTATACAAATCATGTCAAACAGATAGAGCTAGGGAGTCCTGCTAAATTTGAATACCTAAATTCCTTATCTGGCTTAGGATTGAGCCGAACACCTCGATTTGAATTGGTGTAGGACAGAGTTCATCTCTGTCTGGTGATTCAGCTCGACTGTAGATAAGAATAAATTACCCCCGGGAGGTTGCTACCTTATTTGAATTAAAATTGGGCTTAAGGATAGAGATCTCTGTAATCAGATCTGACTCTTATGTTAATCTCCTGACCCATTTGTAATCCAAACAAGGTGATGATTTCGGATTAATCGCTCCAGAAGTAACCATATATCTACACGAGGCTGGATTGACACACGTCGTGATCTCGGGCGAGCCAGAAAGTGACCACTACAAATGCCCCCCACTCCCTTCTACAGGAAGAGGTCAGAACGCTCACTCGGGGGATTTCAGGTTCCCAGAGTCTTCGATGTAGATAGAAAAGCAGAATGAAATGAGAACTTTCTGGACTTGAATTCAAGGTGTTCATTGTTGCTTTGGAGTTTGTCATGTAGTGGTATGCGCAGCGATACAGTCTGGCAAGGCTTTAAATATGTGTTACATCCAGTGCTGTGCCGATCCAGCTGCCGCCTTTCGTGAAGCAATGTGTTCGACATGGGTGTTGCATATCTTGAGTGGTGTCATTGGGAAGGTGACCATCTCTTATGAAGGTGGGCGCTTTTCGAGAAAGGCATGGCACATCTAGCGTGACGATTCGAGCCCCTTCTTTAATGACATGTGTAGGATCCCAAGTAGAGCGATGCTTCATCTTCCTTTGGGATTAGGAGTCTTGGAGGTCGGTTATTGGGCTTCTTCCTTTATATATGTAGGATGGGACTCCTCAAGAGGGATCAAGCCTTTTGCTGTTTTAAAGGCTTGTTCTATTATGCAATTAGTGATGTCTTCTTTGTCCTTCATTCAGTGGAGGAAGGAAATGAATAGGCGGTGTTGCCTACTGCACTCCTAATATTTAGGAGGAGTTTATTCATCGAGAAGTCTCAGTTCTTGCGATGGGCTTATCTAGCAGTCTTAGTTCATGCGACAAGGCCCAGTTGCAGGAATGGATAGGGAATAAACTATCTTCTGCTTAGTCGTATGTCTGGCCTTTGGTTGGAGCAGAATGGGGTGAAGTTTGTTCTTGTCTCCTTTTTTTTCCTCACAGGGAGTATGTAGCAGGGAGAATAAGAGTATTCGACGACGGCTTTGGTATTGATCGGGGCAAAATCAGCAATTTAAAATGTATGTTTTGTAAAATCAGTGAAAAACGTGTGTGCTAATATTCCCTCGATACTTCCGTTAGAGCGTTGGCTCAACGGGTCGAATCCACAGGGACGGGAGGCGATAGAAGCATTAAAAGTTCTTATTCACATCGGTTGTTAACAAGTTCTTCTTTGTTAAAGAATAAGAAAAAGAAAAGAGAAAAAGAAAAGAAATTCAGAAGTAATAGGTAAAGAAGGTGATGAAATGACTTTGTGAAAATAAAAGAGAAGTGGTTTTGAAAACAAAAAGTAGATGAAACAAAGATGAATTAAGAAGTTGGTGAAAACAATGATGAAAATGATAAAGGAGTTTTAGAATTGATTTTTAAAATAAGATAAAAGAAAACTCATAGCTACTATTGCTCCACTAAACATGCTAACCTCTTAGTGATAGTTGCCTCACATGAATCCTTGGCCATCACTAGTCCTTGGCTTCAAGAGACGATACAAAGTATGGCTCATAAGATTGTTCTTCTGTATTCAAACAACACATCCATACCACACAACAAGTTGCAAGCTACTATTAGATCATAAAAAACGATTAGAGGGGAGCATGAAATAAAGAAAATATTACAAGTTAGCAAGTTAGTGGGTTAGATGTTAAAAATATTAGAATGTCCATCATCATAAGCCATCAATGGCTCTTGCAAGAGCAAGGCCTTGTAGAGGCTATTGATTCATGTGGATTATCAAGAAAGTGGTTAAATAATTAGTGGTTAGTAGTTAAATTTTTATGAGAAGAAAAATTAGCTAAGCATCATGCAGAGGATGGAGAAGATTACAAAGAAGAAGAAAAGAGACACATTTACATAGATTATCACCATCTATTACATCAATCTCTCTCTTTCTCTCTCTGAATCTCTCAGCCGTAATACATGATCTAAAAATGAAATGAAAATACAAAAGAAAAGGAAAGAAAAGAAGAACACCTACATTAACCTACACTAAAAGAGAGAAAACCTAGCCTATTTCTCTATCTGTTTCCGTTTCAGGTCTCTGCAGGGCTATTATAGGCGCAAGGAGGTTTCAAAGACGAGTTTCGACGCATGGCTCGCCAACATTACTACGAAAACGTGAAAATTTTCGCATTTTCGCGGCAAAACCAGGGATGTAGGTCCCTGGTTTTGGCGAGTGATTTCGCTTTGCTTCGAGGACTTTCCAGATATGCTCAGATTTAGTTATTTGGGTCCAGATTTTCGTCAGACACCCATTAACGTATAGACTTAATGTATCTTCTAGAAACTCTCTAACTTGACCTCCAAGAACTTTGAATTTAATTACCCGAAAATGGGTTTAATTAAGCTCTTATTACTCCTTTACCCCAGGACTTTTGATTATTTGCAAAGTAGACCAAAACACAATTAGAAATGATATTTTATTCATAAATTGGTAGGAAAATGTGATGCTATAATGCAGAATTGTAGACTAATCACACTCTCACACTTGTCTTTTTGCTCGTCCCGAGTAAAACAAGAAAAAAACTATACTACAAATATTATTACACCACCTTCGCAAGTGACGCGATTACACTGAGCGTGTGCAACAAGTTGTTAAACCTCTAAGTTTCCCCTAGAGGAGGAGTGTTGTCTCCTGAGTGTTTTTAGCAGATTGCACCCACAAAATCTATAAAGAAAGAAAAAATGTTAGTACTTTGAAAGCACATTTTG
Source organism: Agave tequilana (assembly GCA_038442645.1). NCBI lineage: Eukaryota > Viridiplantae > Streptophyta > Magnoliopsida > Asparagales > Asparagaceae > Agave > Agave tequilana. The sequence continues at coordinate 132,854 of JAVJIF010033109.1, forward strand.
AAAGAGAGAACAGTTTTCGAAATATTTTTGCAAAAATTTAAGTGTTCTATGATTATAAGTCCACAAAAAATTATTCTTCCTTAAACTTACTCTATATGCAAGATCTTATCTTCAATTAAGGTAAGAATTTAAAATTAGATTGAATATTTTATCCTTCATAAAACCTATATAATATACACTTTGTGATAGTGAAGATTTCTTAGATTTCAACTCTAAACATCAAGCCATTTATTTATGTTTTTTTAAAAAATATCCTAAAAGAAGTGAAAAAGAAAGAAAATATAAAAACTCTATGTTAGTAGACCCTCCCCCACACTTATCTCATGCATTATCCTCAATGCATTATGAATATATGTATGCATGAAAAAAATAGAGAGGAAGGAAAAATTACCTCAAGGTGGTGGTTCTGGTGGTGGTTCCGGTGGTCCACGAAATGCGACCTAATTCAATTTGTGTAGAGTTCAGAGGAACCCCCCAATGATCTCTATAATACAATCCACTATAATGATGTGCACATGAATGATTTTTATTAATAATTTATCCCATCTACGTTCTAAATTTTAAAAATAATTTCAAAGTCAATTTTATCAACACCTTTATTTCAAAATGGAGTGTGAAAAGATGGAATAATTGATTTAGACTCAGGAAGTACAAGAGCTAATACTGACTAGTGAAGTGACTTAAGTCAAGTAAAGGTTTAAGAGTCAAAATTGGTTCAGGAATCGGGTTCAAATTAAGAAGTTGAAATTCTAATTCACATTCATTGACCCACAACGGAACATGACATTCTAAGATTGGTGATTCAAGTTCAAGATTGACAGGTATGAGAATCAAAACTGATTCTAAAATGGTGCTCAAATCGAGTAGCAAAATATGAGTCAATATTGATTCAGAAATTTGAACTAGATCATAAATTTGAGAATCTAGGTCATATTCCTCATTGAGTTCAATTTCATAAAAATAAGAACTTGCCAATTTGTCAATGGGACTTTCAAAAGTATGAAATTAGTTAAGTTCAATATGATGATCATACAAGATTGGTGATTCAATTTCATAATGAATAGGCACAGAATCTAATACTGACTCGGGTAAGGGATTGATATTAGGTAAAGACACCTGAGTCATTATTGAATCAGGAAGTGGAATTGAATTACCAAGTTGAGGTTCATGATCATATTCATGCTCAAGTTCAATTTCAGGAAAAGGATAACTTGCATGTCAATGTGATTCTCAAGAATTTGATGTTAGTCAACTTCATGCTGAAATTGAATCTTGGTTTTCAAAATAATAGGAGTCTTGAGTCAAATTAATAGAGTTAGAGATATCTAAATTGGTCAAAAGTTGATAAGAGAGAGTTTTCTCATTCTTATAAATGTTGACCAATTGACTTAATTGTGTTTCCAACCTATTGATAGACTGAGCAGAAGATTTTTGTAATTGTTGTGCGGACTTCTACAAGATTTCTATACTTTTTCTAGATATGATTTTTTTTTCAAGTGGTTATTCTAGAAAGGTAGTGTAAGAATCTTAGTTTTGGAAAATTTGTGAAGAGTGTGAGTCCAACATGTTTTGAGATTGACGCTCAGGCTCACGCAATCATTCCATACTCATTTTTAGGGCAGATGGTTATTCATTTTGAATAGGTGGAAATGAGTATGAATCTTGAAAATATTGTGAAATTGGGAGTTGAGCTTCTTTTGTTGGAACTCAAGCATGGCTTGTATGGCTCTATACTTTTTTCTAACTCGAATTTTTCTTTAATTGGTGGTTCTAGAAAAGGTGTGTAGGAAGTAAAATTGGGAAATGAATATTATGAAAATTATGAAAATTGTGGACAAGGTGGTTGAAAATTTAACTTGGGGGAGTTGAATCCCCATTGCCTCTATGAAGAGTTAAAATTATTCTGAAAATTATAGTCATAAGATTGCCGGTATGGATTGTATTGATTCGGATAAGTCCAACCCAGATATTTGGTTGGTTCATATTATAAAAAGCCGGGTTGAAATTATTCGAATCAAATGGGGTTGGTGTGAAATATGGATTCGTATTAGTATTGAAAGAATTGTTGTTGTTGAATTTCATTTCACACAATCACAAACAAAAAAGAAAAAGCAAACAGTAGACAAAAAAAAAAAGAAAATCAAAACCAAGCCTATACTAGGGTTACCTAGACCTAGATAACTCCTAACTAGTCGATTACCCGAAGGAGGTTGTTGTATGAATCTAACCACAAGCTAATCGATCAGTAGGGACAAAATACGACGGGAGGTATCCGTGCGTAAGCAACGGGCCTTAATTATGCCAAATCACGGTATCTTCAAGGCGTAACCCCTTAATCCCCAAACTTAGACACCGATTTCATAAGAGTAAGATTCAAAATAAGTTCCACCCTCGGTCAATCTCTTAATGAGTCTGAGATGTCCCTAGGGGCCAACGTCTATTAATTTTTATTAAGGCTTGGGTTGTGTGAGTGGGGAGGTGATTTTTGGGCTAAGGAAGGGTGATGAACCCTCCCACCTTATCTTGTATAGGTTTTGCCCTTAATTTCAACTCGTGCAAGTGTACAATATAGACAAGAAGATAACACAAAGTGAATAATTCACCCACGTGTTTGTCCTATGCTATATGCAAATGCCACATGTACACCTTAGTTCAGATCATAATAACATAGCAAAATATAGTATATTGGAATTGAATTGATACGTGCCTATATGCAAATGTCTAAACCGTTTTAAAGCATCCAAATATCGTAGTTTAGGTTTTTACTTATTATAGTGTGTAGGCAATCAATGCAGAAAATTTAGTAGAAGAATATAACAATATATGCAACTTGCAAAATCCCTGCAAATGACAAAGTACAAATGCCACAAAATTGCCGTGTTTTCGCGACTTTTCTTTAATTTCCACGATAAAGTTTTACAAGCAAGCTTTCTCCTTTCTAGAGCAGGGAGAGGCAAGTAAGAGTAGACATCTGCAATGTAAAAAATTCTTTAAAAACTGCCTTGCATACCAAAACAGAGAAGAAAATGTTAATAAAAATGTGAAATCAAAACCATTCTCATTATTGACAACAGTACCAAAATTTTGATCGGGGCAGACCAGCACATGAAAAGTATGTTTTATTAAATTAGTGTAAAAGCTTGTGTTTGCTAATATTCCCTCGATACTTCCATTATAGCACTAGCTCAACGGGTCGAATCCACATAGACGGGAGGCGATAGAAGCATTAACAGTTCTTATTCACGTTGTATGTTAACAAGTTCTTCTTTGTTAAAGAATGAGAAAAAGAAAAAAAAGAAAAGAAATTCAGAAGTGATAGGTGAAGAAGGTGATGAAATGACGATGTGAAAATAAAAGAGAAGTAGTTTTGAAAACAAAAAGAAGGTGAAACAAAGATGAACTAAGAAGTTGGTGAAAACAATGATGAAAATGATAAAAGAGTTTTGAAATTAATTTTTAAACTAAGATAAAAGAAACTCATGGATACTAACTACTAATTGCTCCACTAAACATGCTAACCTATTAGTGATAGTTACCTCACATGAATTCTTAGCCATCACTAGTCCTTGGCTTCAAGAGATGATACAAATCATGGCTCATAAGATTGTTCTTTCACATTCAAACATCACATCCATACCGCACAATAAGTTGCAAGCTACTATTAAATCATCAAAACTAGTTAGAGGTGAGCATGAAATAAAGAAGACATTACAAGTTTCAAGTTAGTGGGTTAGATGTTAGAAATGTTAGAATGTTAGAATCCATCATCATGAGTCATCAATGGCTCTTGCAAGAGTAAGGCCTTGTAAAGACTATTGATTCATGTGGATTATCTAGTAAGTGGTTAGATGGTTAGTGGTTAATGAAATCACCTAGAGGGGGTGAATAGGTGACTAGCTAATCTAATGATAAATTAATGCAGAATTAAAATAATTTATGCAAACTAAAAACTATTAAGCTAAACACACAAGGTATAACCTAAGAGTGCAACCGAATTCCCGGTGAAGGGCTCCGAACTATCTCCTCAAGATTCCTCTAGATAAGAGTTGAGGTGCCGCTATGGCTCTCTTGGTTGAATACGAGTATGAGCAAACAATCCCAAGCATATATCAAGTTAAGCACAAGTATATATCAAGCATATAAAGAGATAAGCAATGTTAGCATGCAAGATATAAATACAAGTGAGAGATAGAGAGAGCAATCGCAAATATGGAAGATTTGTTTCGAGATTCAAGCACCCTTACTCTACGTCCCCGCCTTTAACACTATGAAGGATTTCCACTAGAATCGATCCTACTGGATCACTCAGCGCCGCAACACCTACAAAGAGTTCTCAGTAGAACTCTTGGACTCACTAGTCCCTCTCTTGTTCCCGCAAGAACTACACACGCAAGCACACTAGCTTGCTGAGGCCGTATCTCTACACCGAGCTCTCACTAGAACTCAAAACAGCACGAACCCGCAAGTCCGCCTCCTCAAATACAAGATGAACACTTTGGTGATCACAACACTTTCATCACCTAAAATCACTCTCACAACAACTCTCCTATAGGATAGATATGGCAATGGAAAGCTCAAGTATGTGTGAGAAAAATAAGGATGAATTTGTGGTGAAAAACTCAAGAAATCTCTTTATAAAAACACTCTTGAAAACTCTCCTTTTGATATGAAAGTTTTACCTCTAAAACAAGTGGAGATAAATACTGAAAGATGTAGGAAAAACTTGCTTCAAAACTCACTTCAAATCTTGTGAAAAACAGCCCAAAATAGCCCCATATAAATAGGCTCAGAAAACTAGCCGTTGGGGACAACTCAGCAAAACTTTCTGCTGTCAGTTGACCGCTCAGTCGACCACCAACGGTCGGATTTCTGACCGTTGGGAAAAGCGGTCGACCGGCCGGTTGACCGTAAACTGGGCTATGACCTAGGATTGACCGCCTGGTCGACGGGGCCATTTACATAGAGCAGAACCTCTCTGGCGGTCAACCATGCAGTCGATCGGCGCTTGGCTGTGCACGTTTGTGCACATCAGTCGACCGCCCTGTCTACCGACTTCGTGCTCGGTGACCGTGTGGTCGACCGGCAGAAGGCCTGGTCAGCAATTTCAGGAATTAAAACTCGGTCTTTTTACCTTCAATAAAATCCCATAAATTCTCATAAATTCTACAAAAATAAGTTCATTAATATACTCTGATATACAAACATGTTTGATTAAAAATCAAAACACATTACAAACATTTTGAACTATTTTGTAATATGAAATTTTTGGCTTAAACAAAAACTGTATTTTTCAAAAACTATCTCCAAAATGAAAAATGATTTTTCTAAAACTTCTCCAAATATATAAATAAGATATTTTAAACTCTTTTGAAGATTAGTGTGTTTGGATATGATCCACTATACATATATGGTGAAATATCTATGTTTTTGACATTAAGCTCTAAAATAAGTTTTGATAAAACACAAGTATATTTTGAAGCTTAAAAATCAAAACGGTATTTTCTAAAATATATTAATTTTTTTGTGTGTGTATGTACCTGAGCAATCCACCAACTAATCTATCCTTTATATTTTATCTAAAAATAAAATCTTGACACTTACAAACCGACACAAGTCTTCTCTTGAAAATCTTCTTCTCCTTCTTGACTTGGTCCAAACCTTGATCCAATGAGCTAAACTCCTTTTGAGTACTTAATGCGATCTTTATGCGCGAGCTCTTAATCAACATATGCTATCTCCAAAACTTGACTTTAAATCCTTTGTTGAAGGTAAACACCAACTAAGATCTTTATCAAATATCTGAGACTAATTAAACACAAGATCATTGGTACTATAACTATATGAGTTAATTATTATCAAAACTAGAGTGATGGGCCTTTGGGCCAACAATCTCTCCCTTTTCGATGATGACAAAACTTATAGAGTTACATATGCATGGATTAAAGTTAAGCTTCTTAGAAGCTCCCCCTTAACTCATGCATAACAATAAATAATAAGATATTCAATAAAGTGCATAAAATTAAACAAAAAATGTATGCATAAACAACGAGATAAACATGCATCAACTCACCAAATTCTTCTCCCCTTTGCATAAACAAAACATATATGCATAAAAAATGGAAAATCTTTCTTCCCCTTTTTGTATAAAACAGGGAAATGAAATAAGCATGCATATATAAACTCTTCAAATACTTTTCGCCCTTTTTGTCAATTCATCAACAAATGGGCGAAAACAAATCAAATAACAAAGATATATGCGATATACATTCATGAAGAAGAGATACGTGAAGTTAGCTCCCCTGCATACATGCTTTACATGAAGAAGGGATGACAAAACCCTAACTCACATAAAATATAATATACAATACATAAGCGGAGATGTTAAGCTCCCCTTACACATGTGTACCACATAAAGAAGAGATGACAAGCTCCTCAATACAAGATACACTCAACATGAATCTATATGTAACGGAGACGTTAAGCTCCCATTGCATATAATTAATATATATCAAAACATTTTTAAATAAAATTTTGATAAGGCTTAAAGAAAAACTTTGAAATTTCTTAAAACAAAATTTTGGAACCACTAGTAAATAAACAAAATTTTAAGATACCAATTGAAGTTTAGAAACATGATACTAATTGAAATTTTGATACCAATTGAAGATATTGATACCAAATGAAATTGAAACATATGTTGGCCCAGAGGCCCTTCACTCTAATTTTGATGATGATTAACTCATGTAATTATAGTTTACTAATAATCTTGTGATGTTTAGTTTCAGATATTTGATCAAGATATTAGTAGGTGATTAGCTTCAAAAAAGGTGCTTTGAAGCTTTCACATGGTGATTCAAGAGCTCGAGCTCAAGTTCACATCTAGCACTCGGTTGGAGTCAAGCTTGTTGGATCATGTTTGGATCGAGTCGACTTAGAGACGGAGTTCTACAAGAAGATTTCAGTTTCTTTAAGTTTGGTTTAGATCATTGTAAAGATTAGATAGTGTTGATATGCTCGAGTTCACAATACACACACAAGTTTAAAGTTTCATGTTTCAGTTTTCAGTTTAACCGATCTTGGTTTTCATGAATAGATAGAATGAAGTTTACATGGTTTACTATATATTAGATTTGATCTATATACATCTATGCTTTATATACTTAGAAAAATTTATTTTGATAAGCCTATTCATGTGTTTAGAGTTTTGTATTTAAACAAAACTTATTTTTATATTTAATATCAAAAACATAAATATAATATCTTTCATGTATATTGGATTCTATCCTTATACAGTATACTTCAAAGTTGTTTCAATATCATAGTTTTATATTTACATGAGTTTTGGAGAAAACGGTTTTCCATTTCAAAAATCCAAGTTTCCGAAAATACGGTTTTTAGTTTAAGGAAAATTTTCAAGAACATAAAAATGGTTCAAATAGTTTGTAATATGTGTCAAATTTTTGTCACACATATTTGTATTTCAAAGATCTAATAAGAACTGATTTTTATGAAATTTATGTGATTTTATGGGATTTAACTAAAGATTAAAAACCCAAGTTTTTAAATCCTAAAATGGCTGGACTAGCTGTCTGCCAGTCGACAGGGCTGGTCGACCAAGGTAGAAGTCGATCGACCGGTCCAATCGATCGACGTGCACAGGACATGCACGCAGCTAGGTTGGTGGGCCGGTCGACCGCCAGAGAGCTTCTGCTCTCTGAAAAAGGCCCTGGTCGACCGGCAGAGAGTTCTGCTCTCTGTATCCAGCTCCGGTAGACCGAACGGTCGACCGGCCAGAGAGCCGTTGCTCTCTGGTTCCAGGCTCGGTCGACTGAGTGGTCCGCCGGAGGCACAACCGGTCATAAAAATGACCGTTGGGCTGGTCGACCGGGCGGTCGACCGGAAGGGCAAAAATGCCCTTGCCTGCTGCCAACGGGCAGATTGAGATTGGGGCTATATATATCCCATTCCTTGGTTGTTTTAAAGAAGTTTTCAAGAGCAAAATTTCTCACATTTATAAGTGTTTTACAATAAGTTTTTAAAAGAGTTTTGGACTTAAAGATTTGATCTTTATTTTGTTTTAAAGGGTTGAAAAAATCAAAGAAAAAAGTCTTTGGGATTTGATTTGATCTTCATTTATATTTCTATTTAGAGTTTTTCCCTAGAGTTTTTCTTTGTGATTTTAATTTCCAAACTCTTTATTTTCTTACACTTGAGCTATCTATCTATCCTATCTATTAGAATCTTATTTTGTAGGAAAATTGGTTTGTGATTGAGAGAGACCACCAAGTTGTAACCCTCCTTACTTTGTGACATCCCTCTAGTGAGAGGTGATTGTGTTGATATCCCTCTAGTGAGATATTATTGTAGAGGTTGTATTGGAATCCCTCAAGTATGAGGTGATTGTTGTCGGCTTTGAGCCTAATCTCTCTAGTGAGAGGTAGATTGTTTTTGGCTAAGTGCCTATCCCTTTAAGTGTAGAGGTGATTTGTGTTGTGCCTTGCCTCTAGTGAGAGGTTGTATTGTTGGAGAGAGGAGTTGTGTACTCCCAAATTGTATTTGCCCAAATCCTCAGTGGAGGTTCCCTGTGTGGGAAGTTCTGTGTGGACGAGTTAGTGAAAATCCTTCTGTGTGAAGGCGGGGACGTAGAGCTGGGTGCTCGAACCTCGAAACATATCTTTGTGTTTGCGTTTGATCCACTTTCTCTAACTCTCTCTTACATTGTGCATTGATTCATATTGTTCATTCATACTTATATGCTTGGTATTGCTTGTGTGTATGCCTCACTTGTGTTCAACCAAGAGAGCTTTTCATAACGTCTCAACTCTTATTTAGAGGAATTTAGAGGAGATAGTCCTGAGCCCTTCATCGGGAATTTGTTACACTCTTTGGTTACACTAAGTGTGTTGCAATTAGTTTTTAATTCTGCATCATTGTCATTAGATTAGTCATACACCTATTCACCTCCCTCTAGGTGTACTTTCAATTGGTATCAGAGCCTACACTCCTGATATTAGGTTTAACCACCTAGGAGTGAGATCTTGGTTGGTAATCTATAGTTGCATTTGCACACATATTGTTTACACTTATGGATTTCATGACCCCTCCTATATTTGATGTTTCTAACATCGACGTATGGAAGAATAAGATGAGTATGTATCTCAAGACTATAGCTTTGCATGTTTTCCTTGCCACTACCAAGAAATCCTATCTTGGTAATAGCAAGCATATAGAGGCCAATGCAAAAGCCCTAATGGCACTTAGAAGCACGCTTAACAAAGAATATTTGTATTTAATTTCTCATTGTGATTTCACCTTTGTAGTGTGGAACACGTTGATCTCTCCCGCTCTACAAACGCCAAACATAATGGAGAAGGAATCTAGTGAGGATGAATCCGAACAACGTTGCTACATGGTCCAAGGGAATGACTGATTAGACAGGAAAGGTGTTGTATTGTGGAGTTAATTTGCACACAAATATAGATATTCAAATGAAAGAGTTAAGGTTTAGAAACAACCTCGAGTGCTCCACAAATATATTCAAAGATCAAGATACCCTTTCCTATCTCCGTTATAGCATAAGGCTATACCGAGTCGATTCTCAGTGTAATACCCCGTTCCCGGAATACGTACTTAGTTGCGTATTCAGATTTTCGGTCGTATTTTTTTGATTTGTTTTCTGTATTCATTCTGTATTATGAATTCCTTATATGATTGTTTTGTCTGGATTTGGATTCGTGGATTCGGAGTCAGCCCTAGTCTGAACCGAAGGCCCGATCCTAGAGTATTACTCTATTTAGATATTCTGATAATTAGAATTGACCGATTTTAGTTTTAAATATCATTTTCCAATATTATATATTTTCTATGATTTTCTAGATTTTTTTGGAATTAAAATGAGAGTCTTCAAAACCGGTGTCGGCCAGTTCCGTTGACCGATTCCCGGATTTTTATTTTACAATCAGTTTGGAATTTATAGAAAGTTCTTTAGACATTATTTCCTAGAATCATATTTCTTATCTAAATACTTTTTCTGAGGATTTTATGAATTTATGAAAATTTCATCGGAGTCGGTAGATAACTGATTCCGGGATTTTAGTTTTAAAACTATAAAGTATTTCTTAAAACGGATTTCACTATAATTCTTAGTTTAATATTCTTGATTTTTGATAATTATTTCGGGTCGTTCCGAGATACTTGAATTTCGGGCGATTCCGGTATTTTTCCGAAAGATTTCCGCATCCGCAACTGAATCCCGGGAATCCGCCACTTTCATTATTTTTCATTTTCTCTTCCAAGAGAATAATTTCCCTTTTCTATTTTCTTTTCTTTTTCCTTTATTTCCTTCCTTCCTCCACAAACCAAAGCCTTTTCCTATTTTCCAAAATTCCAAATTCCATAAACTCCACCAACTCCCACCTACTTCCTCATTATTATCACTCCACCTCACCCTCTCTCATGGCCGGCCAAGTGTCCACTTGAGAGACACCTCACCTCCCCTTCTTTTTACACAAAACCCCCTCACTTCCATTTGATTTGCATCTCCTTCATAAAATCTAAAACCTATATAAACTTTCCCTTACATTTCTTTTCCTTTTTCTTTCTTTTCTCTTCTCATTTCTTTCTTCTTCTTCCTCTTCTCCAAGAGAGCCAGCCGACCCTCACCGCCGGCCAGCCATCTCGTCGCCGACGAGGATCCCTCCCAACTCGGCCAAGCTCCACCTCCTCCAACACCAATAACAACAACTCCTCCATCTCCTTCTTCCTCAAGGATCATCACCATCTCTACCTTTCCTCTTCTTCTTCATCATCAACCACCACCACTCCTTTTTGTAAGTAATTTCCCTCACCAAGACTTGTACAACTCTTAGTCTACTTATGTTTGCATATTCTTGTTGATTTGTGTCTTCAATCCATGATTATTTAGCCATCAAACAAAACCCTAGAAAACCTGTTCTGTTTGCTGTTTCCAGACGATTAGTCGACTAGACCTAGACATTAGTCGACTAACTTATTCTGTCCTGTGAAACACAATTCTAGGAAACACAGTATTAGTCGACTTACCTTAGTTCCTAGTCGACTAGAGGCCCTTAGTCGACTACACCCTTGACCCTAGTCGACTAACCCTTCCTGGACCAGAAACCTTAACTCTCTGTATCCCAGATTTAGTCGACTTAACATAACTGTTAGTCGACTTGTCATGTCTGTTAGTCGACTACCCATATGACCCTAGTCGACTAACTTTCCCTGAAACAGAAACCCAAACTCTCTGGAACCTAGTTCTAGTCGACTATACCAGACTGTTAGTCGACTAACTCCACTATTAGTCGACTACTCTTCCATCCTAGTCGACTAACTTTACCTATCTGTCTTAGTTGATTCCTTTCTTAAATATGAACCTTAACCTCTAGACTTATATCATATCTTGGTCTTGTTTGACTTGTCATTTGACAAACATCATCTTACCTTCTCTTTTTCTCTCTCCTCTTCTCTCTACATATTTATATCAGGTTTTGTGGCGCATCCCAAGCTTCCGTGGATTACGGCTCTTTCGGTATTTTGGAGTTTAGGCGAGTATTCTCACTCGCTACTTTCTTGTATGCGAGTAGTCTCGCTCTTCTCTTATCTCTATTTGGGTTTCCCATTTCATCGGGACGATAAGTATTTCACTTCCTATTTTCATGTATTTAATTTCATGTCTATATATCTTTTGATGCTTTTATACCATGCGTGGCCGACCCTTCGTGGTCGTTGTACTTTGGGTTACTTTTATGTTACCTTGCCATACCATTACCTCAGACTAGTCAGTTGCATGCTTTTATTAACACATGTATATCACCTGACATCTAGTATGTTATCACCTGACCACCTGACATGCCACTACCTGGCAAGACCATCTTGTTATGTCATGACTTACCCAGACTTATTATCAATCCATTGTTATGCATGTTACTTGATATACATCACCATTTATCATGCTATCTCTTGACACCAAGCATGATACACCGATTCTTATAATTATCACGATAAAGGGAATGTAGTACCTGATTACTGTTATGTACTGATCACTGTTATGTATTCTTGTTATGATATTGCTCATTCCCGAAATCTGATAATTATGTTCATAAGCTATAAAAAGGACAACTTGTATGGGTATGGGAGGAAGTGATGGATGCCGGAATGATATCTTGCTTATAGTGACGGGATATAAAAGTATGTATATATATATATATATATATATATATATATATATATATATATATATATATATATATATATATATATATATATATATATATATATATATATATATATATATATACTGGCGGTAAGTGTTATGATATTGCTGTTAGGGGGACTTTGGGCCTCCAAAGCCGGTTCCAGGTGTATGGAAACCACTATAAGAAGTTCTATCAGTTCTCCATCTACTTCCGTTAACAACCCTTGACTAGCTTATATATGGATGTATGTGGGTTGGCCGTACACCAGGTCACTTACCGAAATATATGAGTCAGACAAGTAATAATAATAATAGATTCCAGTTATTGATTCCTGTTACATCTGCTATGCATGTCGTGATTCCCGTTTTGTATTCCCGTTTGACTTTCACATGATTTGCAACTCTGATTCTATACGCTTGGATATTCGGTGGCATGAGATAAAAGTATATAGATGAGGGTTTCCTTGTTTGGATTATTCCTTCGATGTACTAGTCTCATGGGACCGTAACCTAAGCGTATACAATCAATTTTGCTTGTGATCAGTTTTACTTCGGATTTCTGTTTTACGATTGTTACGTTATACCCGTTCTTATATATACTTCATTGTGTTCTAACCTTCCTGTCATCTGAGTTTCTCATTTGTGATCCTCCTGGCTCGCCACCTGGCTTTGTATCATACTCGCCTGGGGAGTTTCACTGACTCCCCTGGATTCTCATGTCCAGGTCCTGGAGCCCGGAGCGTGTGGATTTCCCCCTTTGCTGCTCAGAGTAGCGCAGCGGTGGCGTGGACCTCCAGCCGACCTTTCAGGGCCACATCCTTCCAGGCCCCCTGTATGCCTCTCGAGTTTTCCCTTAGCAAACTCGTGAGTGCCCTTTTTCTATTCATACTTGTACATTCCTTGTATACATGTATGTGGACACCCTTTTATACTGTTCATATATGATATCTTTTGTATTCTCGCATCTGCGCATACTAGTGATATGATATCCATGTAATATTGTGATCACTTCTGATGATAACTGTGTAATTGTACTATATGTGTTGGAATGTATAATGCACCACTGCTTCCGTACTCTGATTCTTGTCTGTACTGATGCTTATCGTATATACGGGAGGGTAGTTCTGACCTACGTATATACGTTACAGTGACGTCCCCGTATCGCCGGGATCGGGGCGTTACTGGTTGGTATCAGAGCTTAGGCTCTAACTTCCTCAGTACGTCCAGAGGGCAAATTAATGGTAATGAAATTTGCAACTGGAATACATGAGTCTTGGTTATACATTCCAACTACAAGTGCAGAGTTATCTATTTCTTGACTATCTTTCCTTTGATTCCTAGTCCCTTCCTTTGATTCCTAAATCCTTTCCATATCCCTTCCATGTTTTGGTTTTATGAAGCCTTATACTATCTTAAGATATGACTAGACTAGAGAGGTAGTGGCTGGTTCTGAAAGAAGCTATTATGGGATCTCTTCGGCCAATTCTATGAAGCTTGGTATTCTCCAGATCGATCTTGATCTGGCTATCTTTCAGAAGACAGCAGTCGGAATACTCTACGGATATTCTATATTCTCTACTATATTGTTCAGAGTGATTGATGCTGAGTATTCGGGATTCTTAAATATCGGCCTTCCTTATTATGCTCACGATTATCAGGGTTTTCTTTATCTTCAGTATTCTGGCTTATGCTCGGAGGACTATCAAATAGGCAGTACATCTGGAATTCTATTACACAGCCACGACATCATCAGTATTATTCAGCATTATTCGAAGATTTATACAGCCGGAAGTGCGGAGGATAATTATTGTTCAGTCGACTTGAGAGCCCTACCTATAGTATTTCATATCTTAATCGGTATAAATTCCACCTTTGTCCCATTTGTATTCAATTTACCCTTATCGAAATTGCGAGGACGCAATTTTTTTGTAAGGTGGGTGGATTGTAATACCCCGTTCCCGGAATACGTACTTAGTTGCGTATTCAGATTTTCGGTCGTATTTTTTCGATTTGTTTTCTGTATTCATTCTGTATTATGAATTCCTTATATGATTGTTTTGTCTTGGATTTGGATTCGTGGATTCGGAGTCAGCCCTAGTCTGAACCGAAGGCCGATCCTAGAGTATTACTCGATTTAGATATTCTGATAATTAGAATTGACCGATTTTAGTTTTAAATATCATTTTCCAATATTATATATTTTCTATGATTTTCTAGATTTTTCTGGAATTAAAATGAGAGTCTTCAAACCGGTGTCGGCCAGTTCCGTTGACCGATTCCCGGATTTTATTTTACAATCAGTTTGGAATTTATAGAAAGTTCTTTAGACATTATTTCCTAGAATCATATTTCTTATCTAAATACTTTTTCTGAGGATTTTATGAATTTATGAAAATTTCATCGGAGTCGGTAGATAACTGATTCCGGGATTTTTAGTTTTAAAACTATAAAGTATTTCTTAAAACGGATTTCACTATAATTCTTAGTTTAATATTCTTGATTTTTGATAATTATTTCGGGTCGTTCCGAGATACTTGAATTTCGGGCGATTCCGGTATTTTTCCGAAAGATTTCCGCATCCGCAACTGAATCCCGGGAATCCGCCACTTTCATTATTTTTCATTTTCTCTTCCAAGAGAATAATTTCCCTTTTCTATTTTCTTTTCCTTTTCCTTTATTTCCTTCCTTCCTCCACAAACCAAAGCCTTTTCCTATTTTCCAAAATTCCAAATTCCATAAACTCCACCAACTCCCACCTACTTCCTCATTATTATCACTCCACCTCACCCTCTCTCATGGCCGGCCAAGTGTCCACTTGAGAGACACCTCACCTCCCCTTCTTTTTACACAAAACCCCCTCACTTCCATTTGATTTGCATCTCCTTCATAAAATCTAAAACCTATATAAACTTTCCCTTACATTTCTTTTCCTTTTCTTTCTTTCTCTTCTCATTTCTTTCTTCTTCTTCCTCTTCTCCAAGAGAGCCAGCCGACCCTCACCGCCGGCCAGCCATCTCGTCGCCGGCGAGGATCCCTCCCAACTCCGGCCAAGCTCCACCTCCTCCAACACCAACAACAACAACTCCTCCATCTCCTTCTTCCTCAAGGATCATCACCATCTCTACCTTTCCTCTTCTTCTCATCATCAACCACCACCACTCCTTTTGGTAAGTAATTCCCTCACCAAGACTTGTACAACTCTTAGTCTACTTATGTTTGCATATTCTTGTTGATTTGTGTCTTCAATCCATGATTATTTAGCCATCAAACAAAACCCTAGAAACCTGTTCTGTTGCTGTTTCCAGACGATTAGTCGACTAGACCTAGACATTAGTCGACTAACTTATTCTGTCCTGTGAAACACAATTCTAGGAAACACAGTATTAGTCGACTTACCTTAGTTCCTAGTCGACTAGAGGCCCTTAGTCGACTACAACCCTTGACCCTAGTCGACTAACCCTTCCTGGACCAGAAACCTTAACTCTCTGTATCCCAGATTTAGTCGACTTAACATAACTGTTAGTCGACTTGTCATGTCTGTTAGTCGACTACCCATATGACCCTAGTCGACTAACTTTCCTGAAACAGAAACCCAAACTCTCTGGAACCTAGTTCTAGTCGACTATACCAGACTGTTAGTCGACTAACTCCACTATTAGTCGACTACTCTTCCATCCTAGTCGACTAACTTTACCTATCTGTCTTAGTTGATTCCTTTCTTAAATATGAACCTTAACCTCTAGACTTATATCATATCTTGGTCTTGTTTGACTTGTCATTTGACAAACATCATCTTACCTTCTCTTTTTCTCTCTCCTCTTCTCTCTACATATTTATATCAGGTTTTGTGGCGCATCCCAAGCTTCGTGGATTACGGCTCTTTCGGTATTTTGGAGTTTAGGCGAGTATTCTCACTCGCTACTTTCTTGTATGCGAGTAGTCTCGCTCTTCTCTTATCTCTATTTGGGTATCCCATTTCATCGGGACGATAAGTATTTCACTCCTATTTTCATGTATTTAATTTCATGTCTATATATCTTTTGATGCTTTTATACCATGCGTGGCCGACCCTTCGTGGTCGTTGTACTTTGGGTTACTTTTATGTTACCTTGCCATACCATTACCTCAGACTAGTCAGTTGCATGCTTTTATTTACACATGTATATCACCTGACATCTAGTATGTTATCACCTGACCACCTGACATGCCACTACCTGGCAAGACCATCTTGTTATGTCATGACTTACCCAGACTTATTATCAATCCATTGTTATGCATGTTACTTGATATACATCACCATTTATCATGCTATCTCTTGACACCAAGCATGATACACCGATTCTTATAATTATCACGATAAAGGGAATGTAGTACCTGATTACTGTTATGTACTGATCACTGTTATGTATTCTTGTTATGATATTGCTCATTCCCGAAATCTGATAATTATGTTCATAAGCTATAAAAAGGACAACTTGTATGGGTATGGGAGGAAGTGATGGATGCCGAATGATATCTTGCTTATAGTGACGGGATATAAAAGTATGTATATATATATATATATATATATATATATATATATATATATATATATATATATATATATATATATATATATACTGGCGGTAAGTGTTATGATATTACTGTTAGGGGGACTTTGGGCCTCCAAAGCCGGTCCAGGTGTATGGAAACCACTATAAGAAGTTCTATCAGTTCTCCATCTACTTCCGTTAACAACCCTTGACTAGCTTATATATGGATGTATGTGGGTTGGCCGTACACCAGGTCACTTACCGAAATATATGAGTCAGACAAGTAATAATAATAATAGATTCCAGTTATTGATTCCTGTTACATCTGCTATGCATGTCGTGATTCCCGTTTTGTATTCCCGTTTGACTTTCACATGATTTGCAACTCTGATTCTA
>JAVJIF010033110.1:0-103397 GCA_038442645.1 Agave tequilana
GCACCGGTTGATTCACGAGCCTATGCAACAAGTACACATCTAGAGATGAGCTCGGTGATTACTTTTGGACCAAGCAAGAAGATGAGAAGCCCTTCAAGAAGACTTCAAGAATTTGAAGACTTGTGTTTAGGTATAAGATTTTGTTTTGTTTTAGTTAAAATGTAAAGGATAGAATAGTTGGTGGATTGCTCAAGTTCATATCAACACACACCTCTTGATTTATATGTGTTTTCATAAAAGATTTTAGTTCTAGAAAAATACCTTTTGGTTTTTGGTGTTTCAAATATACATGGTTTTTAACCAAAACCATTTTAGAACTCTCGACACTCTTTTAGTCTTTTAGTCATACTTTTGATTCTCTTATTCAATTAACATGATTTAAATTGCATTTTAAAGATGACTTTCAGAGCTACATTTAATATTCAATCGTTTTCTGATTTAAATGTTAAAAATGTCAAAATATTGGGTTGAAGTCTGAAAAACAGTTTACAGTTTCTGATTTGATACCTTTTAGTATTTTATTGATACTTTCAATCCGAATTGATATGGATTTGATTTTAGTTGCATTAGAAAGAACTTCAATATCTACAAATTCATCCTATATACTTATTACCAATTCGAACGTTTTAGACCTCAAAACTGTGCTCCAAGTTAACCCATTGCACAGAGGTCGGTCGACCGGGCCGGTCGACCGACGTGCACAAAACTGTGCACGTTTTTGTGCGGTCGACAGGCCGGTCAACCGAAACTGAGAGCAGTGCTCTCTGTTCTTCCCGTCGCCGGGCCCAGTCGACCGGAGGCTGTAACGGTTAGATTTTTTTGACCGTTACCGGTCGACCGGCCGGTCGACCGGCAGCTCTGACAGACCCCAACGGTCAGATTTTTTTAAACCTCTATAAAAGGGGGTTTTGTCATTGTTTTGAGCAAAGATTTTTGGAGACCTTAGAGCTAGTTTTTCCCAGTATTTCTGAAGGGTTTTTCTCCACAAAATTAGAGTCATACTTCCAATTAAAAGGAGAGTTTTATCAAAGAGTGTAAAAGAGATTTTCTTGTGTTTTTCACCAAGATTCTTTCCTGCTTTCTCACACAAACACTTGAGCATCCATTGAGCTATTCATTCTATAGGAGTGTTATTGTGAGAGGATTTTAGGTGATCAAGAGTTGTGATCACCAAAGTTCATCTTTATTCTTTGAGAGGCGGACGGTTGTGTTCGCGGTTTGTTTCGGGTCCTAGTGAGGACTTGGTGTTGTTGGTCCTAGTGAGGACTTGTAGCTTGAGGTGCGGCCTCGACGAGCCGGTGGGCTTGTGGTGTGTAAGGGACTTTGGGAGTCCGAGGGCTTGTAGGTGTTGCGGCACCAAGGAGAGATCCGGTTGGATCGTGCATAGTGGAAATCCTTCGTGTGTCGAAGGCGGGATGTAGAGCGTGTGCTCGAACCTCGAACATACCCTTGTGTTTGCGATTGCTCACTCTTGCTCTCTTTCTCACTTAGTCTCTTTTATATCTTGCATTCTTTCATTATCTTTACTTTACATGCTTGATATACCCTTGTGCTTAAATTGCTATACTTGCTTGGGATTGTTGTTAACACTAGTATTCAACCAAGAGAGCCAACGCGGCACCTCAACCCATTCAAGGGAATCTAGAGAGCTTGTCCAGAGCCTCGCAAGGGGAATTCGGCAACACTCTTGTTTATACATAAGTGTTTAATTAAAGAAGTTTAATTTGGTCAACTTAGTTTTAATTCGCATTATTTGTTCATAAGTGACCATTAGATTAGCCATCACCTATTCACCCCCCCTCATAGGTGATCTTACAATTGTATCAGAGCTAGTGCTCTTGATATTGGGTCTAACAACCTAAGAGTTAAAGATCCTCCTTTAGGCTAATCACAATATTTTTTGTACACACACAACCTCACCATGGACTTCATGTCACCACCCACCTTTGATATTCTTAACATCCAAACTTGGAAGGTTAGATGTCATTGTACCTCAAGGCCTTAGGAATTCATGCTTATCTTGCTACTACTAATAATGATTATTGTTCAAATAGCAAGTACATTGAGGCTATGCAAAAGCCCTTCATGCTCTTAATGTACCCTAAATGATGATTATTATCTAGGGTTTCTAACATTGAATCGGCTTTTGTAGCTTGGAACATCATCACCTCCCTTGACGAAAGGATCTATATTATGCCGGGAGCTATTCGGATGTTGGAAGCGACACCTCAACAAGTGCTACATGGTCCAAGGGGATAACCCCCTTGAGGTAACTCCGAATCCGAGGATGAGGATGCTACTATGTCATATGATGAGCTAAATTCATTTTGCCAATTATTGCTTGAGAGATATGACATAATTAAAAAGGAAAATAAAAATTTGAAAAAGGATATTGCTTGCATGCATGTAAACATGACTCTTTTAGAGATAACATTGCATGCTTGGAAAAAGATAACAAGAATTTGAAAAAGAACATTGATTGCATGCATGTAGAAAATGATTCTTTTAGAGATAAACTTGCATGTTTAGAAAAGAAAATAAAGTTTTGAAAAATGAGAATGTTTCCTTATTTTCAAAATTAAATGATTTATGTGAAGGGAACACTATTTTGAAGGATAGATTGATTTGGTGGAAAACAAAAGGAAATCGTTTTTCAAGAAAATAAATCTTTAAAAAGAAATTTGTTGAAAAAAGGATAATGTTTTTCAAAAGAAAAAGAAAATGATTCTTTATCTCACCATGCTTTACATGCCACAACTAATGAGATTAAGAATTTGAAAAATAAGATAGAAAATTTGAGCTCTAATTTGAGCACATGTGCATTCAATCATTCTAAGTTGGAATCTTTGTTTCAAAGAAACAAGTTCCCCATGCTCATGCACATACACATCATGCTCATGCTTATGTTGCACATCACGATCACAATCACACTCATAGCATCATGATAGGGTGTACACTTGTACACATTGTGGTCGCAAAGGCCATTTAGCAAAATATTGTTTTGATAAGAAGCATAACTATATTTTGCTATGTCTAAAGGATTTTGGGTTCCTTATAATAAAGCTAACCAAAGGACCCAAGAAAATATGGGTACCAAATCCCCACCTTTTGCTTGTGATGTAGGTGAGGGCTCTCTCAAAACGTGAGAGGGATGGTACCTTGTAGTGGATGCACTTGGACATGATGGATATACTTTTGGGTTGCATCGCTATCAAGGAGCTTTGGTGGATCAACCACCATGCTAGGAGCTTTGGAGTTGGTAACAATTTCTAACTCCTATTTTATTTATGTACATGCTTTTATTTTCATAATACATTCATAGCATGTTCATGTTTTAAGATTTTATGTGCTTCATGTGGTATTTACATGCTTAAATGTAGAATGTGTCAAACTTATATTTATACATATATGAATAGTGAACTACAATTGACTCATATATATTGAACTTCATGCTCATTTGTATCCACTATATGCATGTGTATAGGCTAGTTTTGATGATTCGGTCATTTATACTTGTTATGCCTATCCTTGATCTTACCTCATGTATATGTGTGTTTAATTCAAATCTAATAATATACATGTATACCCGTGAGTCTCTAGCTTTCATGCAAATATTGATAGACTCTTTTACAATTTTGGATATGTATTGTATTGTTAGATTTGTATAATCATACATATACATGAAGATTGTAGTTTTTAATAAAAATGATTTTGTGTTGATTTGATAACAATGATTTCTATGTGATTTGAACTTCAATGACAACTTTCATGAAAATACTATTTACATAACCTTTGAACACTCATCTTTTATTCAAAAATATATTTATGAGCTTTATGGACTATGAGTGCTTGGATTTTTATGTACTTAGTCTCATTCATGAAAAACATATGATTTGACATATTTGAAGGATCTTTAACTAGTTTTCAAAAACAATTTATACTAGTTATCTATTCTTCAAATAGTTTTTGAGATTTACACATGATCCTACTTTACAATAATTTGGATAATTATTTTGTATTCTCAAGATTTGATGATTCATGATTTGAATATTAGTTTAAGTGTTAGCTTTTGTCAACACTAGGATTTATACTTGTACATATCATGGGCCACAAATAAATCTATTTATATTTGTGCTTGAATGCTTATTTGAACCCATGAAATGTGCTTGTATTGCTTAGTTTTGATGATTCATACATCTTTAACTTTATTCTCTCTTTGAATTTGATTTATGATCATGTGCTTTTCATTTCATGTATATGTGCATTTTGGCCAAACTTTAAGATATACATGTATACCTCTTGAGTCATTTGCCTTTCATGCAAATCTACATATATGGACTCAATTGCATTAGGGATATGTATGTATGCTTCTTGTGTTGACAAAATATACATATAACTTGAAATATATTTTAAAATAAAGAAATTTTTGTGATGATTTTCATGCTTTCAAAAATTTATGTTTTAAAGGAATTTGAACTTTATTGCTATTTTTCATGATGCCATGTTCCACATAACACTAGTACACTCACTTCTTTTCATATGGACTTTATGGATACTAGAGTGTTTTTAGTGCCTTGTGTTTCATTGATATTTCATGAAAAACCTTTGATTTATTCCTTGATTGAAGGATTCCGTACTAGTTGTTAAACACCTTCATTAAACTAGTTCGAATTCTTCATGTGGTAGATTATATGATATTACACTTAAGCTTAATTTTCAATTGGTATCATTGGATATTTTCAATTGGTATCAATTTGACCTCTTATGTATATACTCATATTTTTGCTTTCCCATATATGTATGTATCACCTTCAATTGATATTAGTTCTTCATACATATATATGATTTGTTGTGTGCTTGTATCTAAATGGACTTATACTTTTAAAGCACAAAGTTGTTAATGCTAAGCTTACTTCAAATCTTATTTATCTTCAAGCTTATGCATTGTATTTCATAATTGGTATCAAAATTCAAAATTTGGTTGTTCTACATTTGGTACCTTAAAAGAAAATATTGTATTTTAAGATATTTAATAAATTTTGTTTTCATAAGAAAATTTCAAAATTTTTAATTTGTATTGCCTATATGCAAGGAGAGCTTAACATCTCTTCTACATATAGATCTTCTTGATTGATTTAGATTACCCCTCCTTGATTTCTTTATTTTTGACAAAAAGGGGGAGAAAATTTGTTTGATGTATTTTACTTTGAACCCTTTGTGATGATTGACAAAAGGGGAGAAGAATTTGAGATTTTATATGCATGTCTTCCTGTGTAAGGGGGAGAAGATTTTATGTTCATGTATATATGTTGTGGTTTGCAAATAATAGGAGAAAAAGATTTGATTTTGTGTTATCTCCATTCATTTGCATACATGTCATGTGCTTCATTGTCATATCTTTATCATTTATTTGGTATGCATGAGTTAAGGGGGAGCTTCTTTGAAGCTTTACTTTAATCCATGCATATATAACTTCATGAGTTTTGTCATCATCAAAAAGGAGGAGATTGTTGGCCCAAAGGCCTATCACCCTAGTTTTGATGATGATCAACTCATGAAGTTATTTTACTAATAATCTTGTGTTTAATTAGTGACAGATTCCTTATCAAGATCTTAGTAGGTGTGGAGCTTCAACAAAGGATTTAAAGACAAGTTGGAAGCTAGCACCGGTTGATTCACGAGCCTATGCAACAAGTACACATCTAGAGATGAGCTCGGTTGATTACTTTTGGACCAAGTCAAGAGATGAAAGCCTTCAAGGGAAGACTTCAAGAAGTTGAAGACTTGTGTTTAGTTATAAGATTTTGTTTTGTTTAGTTAAAATGTAAATAGAATAGTTGGTGGATTGCTCAAGTTCATATCACACACACACTCTTGATTTATTGTGTTTTCATAAAAGATTTTTAGTTCTAGAAAAATACCGTTTTGGTTTTTGGTGTTTCAAATATACATGTGTTTTTAACCAAACCATTTTAGAACTCTCGACACTCTTTTAGTCTTTTAGTCATAACTTTTGATTCTCTTATTCAATTAACATGATTTAAATTGCATTTTAAAGATGACTTTCAGAGCTACATTTAATATTCAAATCGTTTTCTGATTTAAATGTTAAAAATGTCAAATATTGGGTTGAAGTCTGAAAAACAGTTTACAGTTTCTGATTTGATACCTTTTAGTATTTTATTGATAACTTTCAAATCCGAATTGATATTGATTTGATTTTAGTTGCATTAGAAAGAAGACTTCAATATCTACAATTCATCCTATATACTTATTACCAAATTCGAACGTTTTAGACCTCAAAACTGTGCTCCAAGTTAACCCATTGCACAGAGGTCGGTCGACCGGGCCGGTCGACCGACGTGCACAAAACTGTGCACGTTTTGTGCGGTCGACCGGGCCGGTCAACCGAAACTGAGAGCAGTGCTCTCTGTTCTTCCCGTCGACCGGGCCAGTCGACCGGAGGCTGTAACGGTTAGATTTTTGACCGTTACCGGTCGACCGGCCGTCGACCGGCAGCTCTGACAGACCCCCAACGTCAGATTTTTCTAACCTCTATAAAAGGGGGTTTTGTCATTGTTTTGAGCAAAGATTTTTGGAGACCTTAGAGCTAGTTTTTCCAGTATTTCTGAGGTTTTTCTCCACAAAATTAGAGTCAATACTTCCAATTAAAAGGAGAGTTTTATCAAGAGTGTAAAAGAGATTTTCTTGTGTTTTTCACCAAAGATTCTTTCCTTGCTTTCTCACACAAACACTTGAGCATCCATTGAGCTATTCATTCTATAGGAGTGTTATTGTGAGAGGATTTTAGGTGATCAAGAGTTGTGATCACCAAAGTTCATCTTTATTCTTTGAGAAGGCGGACGGTTGTGTTCGCGGTTTGTTTCGGGTCCTAGTGAGGACTTGGTGTTGTTGGGTCCTAGTGAGGACTGTGCGTGAGGTTGCGGTGCGGCCTCGACGAGCCGGTGGGCTTGTGGTGTGTAAGGGACTTTGGGAGTCCGAGGGCTTGTAGGTGTTGCGGCACCAAGGAGAGATCCGGTTGGATCGTGCATAGTGGAAATCCTTCGTGTGTCGAAGGCGGGGATGTAGAGCAAGTGTGCTCGAACCTCGAAACATACCCTTGTGTTTGCGATGCTCATCTTGCTCTCTTTCTCACTTAGTCTCTTTTATATCTTGCATTACTTTCATTATCTTTACTTTACATGCTTGATATACCCTTGTGCTTAAATTGCTATACTTGCTTGGATTGTTGTTACACTAGTATTCAACCAAGAGAGCCAACGCGGCACCTCAACCCATTCAAGGGGAATCTAGAGGAGCTTGTCCAGAGCCTCGCAAGGGGAATTCGGCAACACTCTTGTGTTATACATAAGTGTTTATTAAAAGAAGTTTAATTTGGTCAACTTAGTTTTAATTCCGCATTATTTGTCATAAGTGACCATTAGATTAGCCATCACCTATTCACCCCCCTCTAGGTGATCTTACAGAGATGTTATCTTGGTGATTGCAATCATATAGGGGCCAATGCACAAGCCCTAGAGGCCATTAGAAGCACTTACCTAAAGACTATCTTTTATGTGTTTCTAATCTTGATTCCGCTTTTGCAGTGTGGAACAAGTTGACAACAACCACCACCTCCAAGCTTCAATTGCCAATCCAAGAAGAGGATCTAGCGAGAATCCGAGCCACAACAATGCTATATGGTCCAAGGGAATGACTCCCTTGAGGTACATTCGGAATCTCAACTAGATAGTAATGATTGTGCTAGTTCTTCAAATGATTATGTTGATCCCCATGCCTTAATGAAGAACTTTCTATTGTTTGTGAAAAACTAATAGAAAAATATAACTTGTTGAAAAAGAAAAGTCTAGAAATGAAAAAAAATAATGTTTGCATTCTAGACTTGATTGTGTTTTGCAAGAGAAGGTTGAGGTCTATAATGAAAGGGATTCATTGAGATCTCAATTAGAACTTGCACTTAAAGAAAATGAATTTTTAAAGTCTAAAAATGATTGCTATGCTATTTTGAAGAAAAATGAAATTTGTCTTCAAAAGTAGATTTTGTTGTAAAAGAAATAATTCTTTGAAAATTAAAATTGATTCTATTTCAAAGGATTTAGAAATTTGTTTAAAGAAAATGAGTTTTTACAAAATAAGATTGATGCTCATGTTTGCCATGCTAGTGTAGCCTCTTCATCTAGACTACCTAATGCATGTACCTCTTCTTCTAAAATTATTGATGATATTTGTATGTTAAAGAAGAGAGTAGATTGTTTGGGCTCCACTATGAGCCAATGTGCCTTGAACCACACTCGGTTGGAAACCTTGGTTCGAAAGAAACAAGTTCCATCCTTTATGCATGCACACCTTCCACGGCATACACATGCTCCTCACGGACACACCCATCACCATATGTATGCTCATGTGTACACTTGTACACATTGTGGTCGTAAGGGCCATCTTGCTAAATTTTGTTATATAGATTACATACTCCTAATTTAGCAAAGAATTTTGTTTGGGTTAGAGAGGTACTAACCCCCATGGACCCAACAAGAAGATATGGGTACCAAAGACCACCCCTCCTTTATTTGATGTAGGTGTGGGCTCTCACATGACGTGAGAGTGATAGCACCTTGGAGTGGATGCGTTCCGGACTTCATGGAAATCAAATTGGATGCATCACTTTCAAGGGAAGATTTGGTGGAGATGACCACCATGTTTTGGAGACAAGGAGAGTTGCTCTTCGTTTTTGGTAACAACCCTTTACTCCCATTTATTGTTTACATGCTTTTCATGTTCATAGTTTATAGCATGTTTTTATTGTCATTGGATTAGTATGTTCATTCCATGTTTATTAGATCCTTGACATACATGTATAGTATTTGAGACACACATGCTTATATGAACCCATAATTAGTGTTCTCACTTTTGTTTAAGCTATAATGTACATCATGAATCTAATACATGTGAATTCTCATAATAATCATGTTTTAGTTTCCATGATGACTTTTATCGTGTTTTTTGATGTTCATGTTTTGAGTATATGTTTAGATGTTAGTTTTCATTAAGACTAGTTATATACTTGTACATAGAGTGGGCTACAAATAAATCTATATATGATAAGGATTGAATGCTTATTTGAACCCATTAGATGTGCTAGTATAGCTTAGTTTTGATGATTCATACATTTTAACTTGTATTCCTATTTTTGGATTTGTTTTATGTGTATAAGTTTTCAATTCATGTATATGTGTATTTTGCCAAACTTTAAGATATACATGTATACCCCTTGAGTCATTTGCCTTTCATGCAAATCTATATATGGACTCAATTGTGTTTAGGGATATGTATGTATACTTATTGTGTTGACAATTCATACATATACCCTGAAATGAAATTTGTTTTAATGAAAATTTAGTTTTTCATGTTTCCATGTGTTTTTATTTAACTTCGTGTATATGTCTATTTTATCCAAATTATTATTATACATATACATCCTTTTTGAGCCACGTGCCTTCATGCATATATCTATGTGGACTCGTTGTGTTTGGATATGTATGTATACCTTAATTTGTATAGGACATACATATACCTTGAAGATTAAATAAGTTTTAATGATTTTCGTGTTTTCTTGTTTAAAGGAATATTGAGCTAAATTGTATATTTTCATGATCATGTTCTTCACATTATATTTGTACACTCACATTTCTTATTTACTCATGTGTTGTGTTTTCATGAGTCATATTTATGCTTCATTGACTTGAGTGTTTGATATCATGTGGATTTCATGTTTTTGAAAAATTATTTTTGTTGTATTCCTTACTTGAAGGATTTCGTACTAGTTTAAAAGATTTTCCATTTCTAGTTACGGTATTCTTCATTTTGGTAGAGTTTTTCAAACTAAGCTTATTTTCAAATCTATTTTTGAAAACCCTACCTTCCAAGGGCGGTAGGATGGAGATCATGTTCATGTATGCCCTAAATTGAAAGTCTTTAAAACTTGAATTATGATTGGGTGGTAGAGAATATGATGTATACACTTGAACTTATTGTTATGTCAATTGGTATCATTGAACTCTTTCAATTGGTATCATTTTGATCTTCTTGTATACTCATATATGTTTTGTATGTATGTATGCTTTAAATTCCAAGTATATCAAGTTCTATTGGTATCTATCTTCATACATATATGTTTGTGTTTATGCTAGTGCTTGAGTTTCAATTTTGTTTAAATTGATTACTTTTAAATTGTTATCAAGACTATGCATGTCTTTAGTTGTTTTTCATAAAGGGGGAGAAAATTTGATTTTGTATTTCAATTGGTATTTGTACTCCCACTCTTTATGATTAAAAGTTGTTATTTTGAACATATGATATCAACATCAAATTTATTTTAATATTTTCAAATGAAATATATTCTTACAATTGGTATCAAAATTTGTGTTTAGACATTCAAAATTGTTATGTTGTTTTACAATTGGTAATTGTTATGTTTAATTACAATTGGTATTTTCAAATTTTGTTTAAAGAAAATATTCAAAGTTTTGATTTGTATTTCCTATATGCAGGAGAGCTTAACATCTCTCTTACATATAGATTCATGTTGAGTATATTATAAATTGAGGAGCTTGACAACTCTTCTTTATATGATATACGTGTGTTGGGGGAGCTTCACATCTCCTCTTATGCATTACATAATATGTGTTATGTGAATTGGGGCTTGTCATCCTTTCTTCATGTATGCATATGTGTAGGGAAGCTAACTTAGCGTCTTCCTCTTCATGAATGTATATAGCATATAACATATATTGATCCTTGTTTATTGGTATCAAGATGCTTCATGACATATTTTTTAATTGATATCATGTTTGTAGTCACCCCTTATTGATTTTGTTTTGTTTTAGACAAAAAGGGGGAGAACATTGTTTGCATTGTTTTGATTGACAAAAAGGGGGAGAAAGATTTTTACCCCTCATTTTATCTATGGTTTTGATTGTTTCCCCTTTGTTGATGATTGACAAAAAGGGGGAGAAGTATTTGTGTTTTATATGCATGCTTATGTTTATGCATATATTATGTTTTAATCTCAAGAATATTAAGTTTAATTGATTTATAGAGTTTGCTTTGTAATTGGTACTAGAGCTTATTTTGTTTGAATATTCCATTTGATATCTAGAACCATTTATTGCTTATGCATATGCATGTTTCATGTTTAATACTAATTGCATATATTTATTGTTTATCCCTATGCATGAGTTAAGGGGGAGCTTCCTTGAGCTTATCTTTAATCCATGCATATATAACTCCATGAGTTTTGTTATCATCAAAAAGGGGAGATTGTTGGCCCAATGGCCTTCCACTCTAGTTTTGATGATGATCAACTCATGTAGTTATGTTTACTAATATTCTTGTGTTTTCTAAGTTTCAGATCATTAACAGGATATTAGGTTGGTGATTAGCTTCAACAAGATGATTAGAAGCTATTCATGATGATTCCGGTGCCAAAGCTTAAAAATCATACCTTTGCACTTGGAGAATCACGGAGTTTGGACCGAGTCTACTTGAAGATGAAGATCGTCAAGAAGACTTAGGTATCTAGTTTAGAGTTTATGTTTTAGATCCATATTTGTAAAGCTTAGTTTGTTGATATGCTCAAGTGCACAAAACACACACGTTTCATTATTTGGTTTTTGGTTTTCATGAATAATAGATCCAAACAAGTTTACTTTATACCTATGTATATTAGATATGGTCTAGATATACATACATGCTTTAAACTTGCTAGACAAACTTATTTTGACTATCCTATTCATGTTTTGGAAAAATCAAGTTTGATAAAAATACAAGTTTTGTTTTTGATAAAATTGGCAAGACACAAAAATGAATTGATATGATTGATATATGTCTTGAAATTTTTATCACAAGGTTGGTATCAAAGTAAAATGATAAACAAGTTTTAGAAAACATATTTTTAGAAAAACAGTTTTTATTGTGATTAAAACTATTTTTTAGATTTACTATGATTTTATGGGATTTTTATTGAGTGAAAAGACCTATTTTCAAATCCCGTATCTGTGCAGAACTGAGGACTGGCTGACAGGCCAAGTCGGTCGACCGGACCGGTCGACCGCACCATAGGCCGGTCGACCGGGACGGTCGACCGACGTGCACAAGTCTGTGCACGTTTTGAGTCTCTGGGACGGTCGACCGGGCCGGTCGACCGAGATGAGAGTTCTGCTCTCAGGATGTTTCGGTCGACCGGGCCGGTCGACCGCTATTGCCCAACGGTCACATTTTTGACCGTTGGCGGTCGACGGACCGTCGACCGGCAGTCTGTCGACTGCCAGCTCAGCCTAACGGCTAGTTTTTGTATAGGGGCTATATAAACCCCATCTCTTTGGGGATTTTGGCCAAGATTTTTAAGAGAAAAATTTTCAGTTTTCTGAAGTGTTTAAAAGAGTTTTAAAAGAGTTTTTGGGCTTTAAACTTCTCATCTCTATTTGTTTTGGGTTTTGAAAAATCAAAGAAAACTAGGTTTTGGGATTTTGATTTGGTATTTCATTTTCTATCTTATACAAGAGATTTCCCAAGTAGTTTTTCTTTGTTGCTTGTTTCCAAAAACACTTTGATTCCACACTTGAGCTATATCATACTATCCTAAACTATTAGGATCTTTGTTTTGTGAAAAAGAAAGAAAGAGAGAGTTTTGAGGTTGTTGTTTGTAACCTCTAAGTTGTACACCCTTATTCTTGTTGTATCCCTCTTAGGTAGAGGTGATCGGGTGATTGGTTTGTATCCCTCAAGTGTGAGGTGATTGAAATTGGTTGTGAGCCTCTTTGGTAGAGGTGTTGTTGTTGGTTGTTGTTGGCCTGAGTGGAGGTTGTATTGAGAGGAGTTAGGTACTCCTAGAGTTGTAAGAAATCCTCTTCGGTAGAGGTTCCCTCGGTGGAGTTGAGATAGTGGAAATCCTACACGGTGGTGTAGGCGGGATGTAGAGCAAGGTGCTCGAACCTCGAAACAAATCTCGTTGTTTGCGTTTGCTCCCATTGTCTCTCTAACTCTCTCTCTCTCTTTTAATTGTGCAAAGCATCATACTCATCATCATATCATACTTGCTTGTGTTGAGCATTGATTCATTCATATCATATATTGCTTGTGTTGTGCCTTGCATTTCTTATTATCATATCTATTATATGCTTGGCTTGATTGTGTGTATTTCATATTGCTAGGATTGCTTGTGTGTGTGTGCCTAACTTATACTCATCCAATAGAGCTTCACATAGCACCTCAACCCATTTTAAGGGGAATCAAAAGGAGTTAGTCCAGAGCCTCGCAAGGGGAATTCGGCTACACTTGTTGTATTGTATTAGTTTGTGCATAATTTACATTAGCTTCCGCATTTAGCGCACTTAGTTTTGCATTTAGTTTCTTAGATTAGCACTAACACCTATTCACCCCCCCTCTAGGTGTTTTACAATTTATGCGATAGAATTGGATAGGAAATATGTCTAAAGATAAGAGGAGCTGACTATTTTTGAATTTGAATCCTCCGCTTATCTCCAAACTTGATTTGATGTGGATATTCAGTTCTGATCTGCACTTGTTAGCGTATTAATTGCTAAATATAACTTATCAAATGTATAATTAGAAATAGTGATCAACTTAATATTGTAGTCCTTTAAGTCTTCTTTCTGGATCATCTTGAATCATCAGATTTGAGTTTCGGTAGCAAAAGTTATGATTCAAATACTAAAATTATCCAATTAGAATCCGAGTCAAAATTGCTTCATCTCATCCATTGATCTTCTTTCTATTCTTTATCCCTTTAGATTTGGACTATGTATTTGATGTTATCCATAGTTGATCTTTAGCTTTAACCACTTAATTCACCAGAAAATAAGTTTAAAAACTAGGTTTAGGATTATCCTCCTCTAACCAAATAGATCTAGTTAAATCTAAATTAATTGATATTTATTTAATTTTATCCTCTTTCTCCCCATGATTATCTTCTACAAAATAGACATTTAAGACAAGAAATTTAGCAGATTTATTACATGATAAATGTGAAAATGTAATAAAGAATTATGCAATAAATATGTGCAATCAATTATATACTGTAATTGACAGTATTCACCTGATTGAACTCATATAAGTTATGATAGACATATGATTGTACATATTACCAATTTTATATTAGACTAGTGACATATGCTAGGTTGCACCCTTAAGTATCAATCGTATTCTTTTGCCTGCAGACTATCATTGATCAATGTGTAATTATATTTCATTACATTTTTATTCATGATTATTCTTTTATCATTTAATTGCAGTGTATCGTGTTATATGTACACACTGTTATGCACGAGCACCTTCTCTTTTTTTTACAAACTCATTAGGTCACTTCCTGATGACCCTGGATTCATATGTCCAGATACTGGTTGTTTTTTGTTATTGATTAGGAGTTCGAGGAGATCGTACATGTTGTGAGAAGCTGGAGTTTTTTCCTCTATCCACTCTTGTATTATTGCTTTCCTTTTTTCAGCTATTATTTTTTGATTCCTGTATATCAGACTTGCTTCTATTCCATTCTTATTTCATCTGATGATCATTATTGCACTGATAATGATTTATCATGGTGATTATAAATCTTGTTCAGGTTACTTTAGGCTTAGCGTATATACGTGGGGTATTCTCCTCGCGTATATACATCACGAATTCTCGTTGCGACTCTATATTCATGTAATTTGAGAAGTGGGGCGTGACACCTAATGACACCCAAGTGGATGCTAGAAACCTACTCATCATTAGAATCAGTCGCGCTACCAGTTGGTCCATAGACTACTGTCTCGATCTCATCATCATCAGCTTCTCTAACTAGAAGGTTCATAAAAAGACACTGTGTGCAATATTCCTATTTAAAATAATATATTTTTATTTTTCTAAGTATTTATTGTTTGGACACATATATTGCACAATTATACTGTATTCTTACATTTATTCTGTAATAATTTATACTACTCACTTGTCTCAATGTCTAAATTCATGCAGAATATGATAAAGAGAAGATAAGCACAAATCCTAACTAAATAGATCAGATTCTTAAGAAGATTTAAATCATCAACTGAATATAAAGTAAATTTATAAGGATCGACTCAAACCAAGGATCTAAAAGCCATCTTATTTGAAAACCGGATATATCAGATAAGATAATACCATCAAAGTGCAAAAGAAAAATAAATTTTTTTGAAGACCCATTCAATTTCGTTGAAGATAATGGACAGACAGAAGATCAACGGATGAGATAAAGTAATATATTTGGCGATATGGAGAAAAATTCAATTAAATTTTGAGTTCTAAATCAATTTAGACTCAGATTCAGACTGGATACCTTTTAGCATTTTAAGCATAACTTTCATTACGAAAACTCCATATGATGATTCAAGATTCTCTAAAAAGAACTTGAATAGCTATAATGTTTATGCTGACCACTATTTTCAATTCTATCATTGATAAATCATATTCAGCAATCACATGCCAACTAGCTGCAGACAATTCAGAATTGAATTTTCACATAAAATTCTGGATAAATCAAATCAAGTTTGGAGATAAGGAGAGGATTCAAATTTAGAAATTAATAATATCTTGCTCCCTAAGCTAAGAGATAGGATATTATCTTAATATCTAAAGTTCAAATTCAAGTTCTAAAGATGGTTGCATAACTTTTACAGGAAGTCTATCCACTACATCTAATATAAATAGTGGGGTAGAGTATAGGAAAATTCACGTCTTCTTCTCAGCACAACTCCGGAGGGGAGGTCAGCACAGCGCAATTCTGTAGAAAGTTTTAGGGTCAGGATTCTTCTTTGTCCATTGTATTTTCAGTTGGAGAGAAAGAGTTGTAGAGAGGAGACAGAGTGCTTGAAATTGGTGATAAAGCTTCAATAAAAGTTCTTCTGTTCTTTTCAGTTTAATTCTTTTGTTTGCTTTAGTTGCTTTATTTACCTTTATTTGCTTCCTTTATACTTTCTTTTAATCATGCCTCCTTTATTGCTTGGCTTAGGGAGTTTTATGACAGATAAGAGAGGAAGAGTAATCTTTAGAGTGATACTAAATATAATCTTTTTAAAGATAATTATATTGAGAGTGACACTAATGAAATTATCCCTTCTCTTCATCGTTACTCAAATTAATTGATCGCTTGCATTCCTTTAATTACTCCAAGTTATGTTCTTTCTTTGCTTATTTATTTCCTTTCTACTTAGTAATCTAAACAATAACACCATCTTCTTCTACATCTTCTTCTTAACTTACTTCAATTTTTAATTTTCTTTATAAAACTGAAATAAGTATTAACTTGTTTTTGGTAATTAAAAGAAGAAACTTATTTAATTGCTTCCATTGTTGTCCCTCCCTGTCGATCATGATCCGCATACCCACTTGCTATAATGATAGAATTAAGGACCTAACATTGTTCTAAAAGTTTGTATTTTTCTGTGCAGGTTTGGCTCGATCAACAAATTTTGGCGTTGTTGCCGGGGAGGGCGGTAAGTTTTCTTTTCTTGTTGATTTACTTTAACGAATTAACCCCTTTTTCTTCTCTATTTTGGTATACAGGAGCTAATATCAGAAACAAAGAGTTGCAGTGGACATATTATTATCTTGCCTCTGCTCTAGAAAGCAGAGATCTGGGCACCACAATTTTGCCACAGAAAAAGCCGAATTTACGTGGCATTTGTGAAGGACTACTAACATGCTTTCTTACAGGTTGCTTGAAACTCAAAGTTTTACCTTCGGTAGCTATTAAACTGTATATACTAATTTTAAATCAGCACTAATGTGTTGCTTTGTAAATGCTAAAAACGTCTAGACTCTTGCATCTTAGGGCATCTGTCTATTTCATTTCTTTACATTACTATTGAAGAGTGCTGTAGCAAAGGTATGTGTGCATTGCATATAGTTTAGGAAAAATTTTGAGTGATTCATATTGCATGAGTGTTACCTATTGCTTTATACTTGTACACTGCACTAAAAAGATTAAGGTCATATCCTTAAACAAGATAAGGTGAAAAAGTTATTACCCTCTCTTACCCACAAACCTCTCCTCACTCATTAATCCAATCTAACTTAAAATTAAGTAGACTTTTTAGCCCTAGGGATATCTCAGACTAAAATAAGGATTAACCTAAGGGGAAGTTGATAGAAGTTGACTCTTGTCAAATCGGTGTCGAAGGTTGGAGATTGAGGGGCGAAATCCCTAGGCTGGTGGTTTGGTATAATTAGGCTCGTCGCTTTAAGTGTGGATATTTTCCACCAATCTTGTCCCCACCTGACCGATTACTTGTGATCAGGTTCTGCAATATACCTTCTATGGATAATCAACAGTTTAGGGTCTTCTAAGTCTAAGATCTACCCTAAATTAGACTAGTTTTTTCTCTCTTTTGTTTGTTTATTTATTTTTTTGTTTTTCATATCTTTGTGATATGGATTACAATTATAATTTTTTATGCATATAGTGATCCATACTTCACCCTAACCTCTTTTAATTCGAATATTATTAACCCGACATTACATAACTTTAACCAACTAAGTATACCAGGTTGGTCTTATCCGAATCAATATATACCCCAATCTCAGTATTATGAGCAAGAATGGGGACAATCATCATCACTCTTCATCGAGTTAGTGGGATATAACTCCTCCGAGTCTTACTATCAACAACAACTTACAAAGAAACAACTCCATATACTCCATATCAAGACCAACCTATAGAAGAAAAATCTTCTTTAGAAAAGAGTTTAGAAGTCTTCCTTGAGTCCACACGACAAGTGCAAATTCAATTTAACTCAATTCTCCCAGCAATTCCCAAATTCAAGATCCTTACTCGTATTCCAAGTCCAACCGCAGCAAGAAGAACCTATTGACTCAAAAAATTATGGAAGACTTGATTCAGTTAAGAAATAATGTTAGCCAATATCTCAATAAGTTAGAAGCAAAAGTGAGTCATTTGGTTAACACAATTAATGATAGAAATGAGAAAACTCTACCTAACACATTTTCGACCATTCTTGATTCTCCTAGCCATATTGATGAAGAATCATGGTATCTTGATGATTTTAACCAACATTCAATTTCACTACAAAACTTTGAACTTGACTAATATCAACCCATTGACAAATTGAAAAGTTTTGATTTTAACGAAATTGAACTTGAAGAAGAATGTGACACCAATTTTCAATGTTGTGATTCAGTTCCTTTTTGAATTTATGTTGACTTCAGTTTCCTTACCCAATTTGGACCCAATTCCAAACCAACAACTGATCCTATTCCTATAGAGCTTGAACATGAACCACCTATTTTGGATAGTCAAACTCCATTGATAGAAATTGAATACGAACTTCAATTCTATGATTTGGACCAAGCTCA
This sequence comes from Agave tequilana, assembly GCA_038442645.1. Classification (NCBI taxonomy): domain Eukaryota; kingdom Viridiplantae; phylum Streptophyta; class Magnoliopsida; order Asparagales; family Asparagaceae; genus Agave; species Agave tequilana. Next base: position 18,424 of record JAVJIF010033110.1, read on the forward strand.
TGAACTGACTCTGACTCTCAAATCTAAACTTGATTTGAGTTTTATTCCCGAGTAAGTATCAGTGCCATTCCCTTCATTGTTGAGCTCAAATCATCCATTTCACTAAATCACATTCCATTGTTTGACCAAGGTTTTAATCAATATGACTCCATGATGATACCCAAAGATTGGTCATAAAACTAGGAAAAACTTCATGCTAGGATCTTGCATGATCCTATTCATATTGGGGAGTATAAAAAATTAATAGAAAAGAGGTCATAAAAGGTAGGTTCTATGAAAATTCACAACATTTAGATTGGGAGAATGCTTCGCCCAATGTGACCACCACCGGAACTCCACCTTGATGTGACATTTTTTTCTTCCCTTTCTCCTTTTTCATGTATTATTGCATTTCATTCATATATTGAGGACAATGCATGAGTTAGGTGTGGGGGAGGGTTTACTAACATAATAACTTAGGTTTTACTAATAGATAAAAAAAACTTTTTGAAAAGAAAAATATTACTTCAACTTATTTTATAAGAAATTAAGTTAATTTTAAGGAATAAGAGGATCGTAATTAGGATTTCTTATACTTGGTCAAAATAAAATTATTTGTTTGATTTTGAGGTTCGAAAGAAAATTGAAAAAGTAATTCAGTCATGATTTTTACCTTGATGGAATGTGCATACTTTATACACCTACTCACTTAGGGTTTTAAGACAAAGATCTTATGCCTTATATAAAATATATATATTATAATATTTACTATATAAAAAATTCTCTGATTATGTTGAATATTTGTGCCTCATAAAGCATAAGTATTCACGCCTAAAAGTGGTTCATATAAATAAAAATCCTTAATTTTGTGGCCTTAAACCGCCCAGTTTGGAATCACCGACTAAGGCTCATTACATGGGCGATTAGAAAGCCTAATAGAGCTAAGGGATATGACAACCATAAATGTTAAAATAAAAAAAATTAAGGCATAAGAGTTAGAGTTGAAGAACCCTTAGTCAAAATATTCACAGTCACAAGGTGCATATGGCTTAGGGTAAAATAATAGACTAGATGAGAATACAACTTAATTCCTAATCTTGATTGATAACAAATCTATGAATAGAGACTAAGTCTAAGGATGAATATTTCGGTGCTCTTATAACTTATAAATTGCTTAATTTTACAAAATACTTCAAATATTTTCTCTTCTTTTCAAAATGCATTTTCGAAAATACTAATAATTTATTTCTTATTGAATTTTTGTGCGTGAAATCTACTAAAAACCCTCATGAGATAAAACTCGTCCTCTAGGGGTAACCTAGAGGTTTAACGATTTGTTGAACGTGCTAAGTGCAACCGTGATTCCTATGAAAGTGAGTTAGGCTAGGTCATTTTAATTTTTCTTTTCTCTTTGTTTTGCTCGAAGATGAGTAAAAGATAGGTGTGGAGGTGTGTTTGAACACATATATTGCATAATTGTACTGCATTCCTACATTTATTCTATAATAATTCTTACAACTCACTTGTCTTAATATCTAAATTCATGAAAGATATGATAGAGAGAAGATAAGCACAAATCCTAGCCAAAATTAGATTTTTGAAAGATTTAAATCAACTGAAAATAAAGCAAATCAACAAGGATCGATTCAAAACCAAAGGATCTAGAATCCATCTTATCTAAGAACTGGATATATCAGATACGATAATACCATCAAAATAGAAAAAAAACGAATTTTTTTGAAGACCCAATCGATTTCGTTAAAGATAAATAGATAGAGAGAAGATCAATGAGTAATCATATTGGAGATTAGGAAGATCCGATTATATTCGGAGTTCTAAATCAATTTGGACTCGGATTCAGACTGAATACCTTTTAGGATTTTGAGCAAAAATTTTGCTACAGAAACTCAAATCTGATGAATCAAGACTCTCCAGAAAGAAGACTTTAAGAGCTATAATTCTTATGTTGACCGCTATTTTTAATTCTATCGTTGTTAAGTCATATTCAGCAATCACACGTCGACTAGATGTAGACCAATTCTGAGTTGAATTTTCATATAAAATTCTCGATAAATCAAATCAAATCTGGAGATAAGGAGAGAATTCAAATTTATAAATTAATAATAGCTTGCTCTCTATGTTAAGAGATAAGATATTATCTTAATATCCAAAGTTCAAATTCAAGTTCTAAAGATGGTTGCACAACTTTTACTGAGAGTCTATCCACTACTTCTACTATAAATACAGGTAGAATATAGACAAATACATCTTCTTCTTAGCACAACTCTAGAGGGTAGGACTCCACAGCGCAACTCCAGAAAAAGTTTTAGGGTTAGGATTCTTCCCCCTCACTCTGGTGCATCCACGAGCTACAACCTGTGTCCCCTTCGTGGCAGCCCGATCCACTCTGTGAGCCTCCGCGAGCCACGCTGAAGCCCTCCTTGGCCTCCGCTGACATGCCAGAGTCCCAAGCCGCGCCTCCCTTGTGTAAGGGTAGGTGATTCCCCTCTCTTCAGGTTTCTCACTCTCCCTCCCTTTGTCTATTTTAATGTGTGGTGTAAAATTTACATGAATGTCTGTATCAATGCATGGGTGTGTGGGGGGAGTGTGGGGGGGGTGGGTGTGTGCGTATTGAGTATGGGTATTATGGTGTGCGTGTGCAGTGTTGTGTAAATAAGTATGAGTGTTGTGTGATATGATGTGTGAGCGTGTGATTGTGTATAACATGTGTGTTGTAAATGGTATGCCTTGGCATGTGTTTTAATTAATAATGTGGTATGTGTTTAATTTTGTGTAGTGTGCTTGTGTCTGCTGGTAAATTAGTGTGTGTTAAAAATATATTATAAGTGTAATGTGTGTGTATTTATGTGTATGGGTGTTTGTATATCATCTTATGCATGTTCGTTTGCGTATTGTAGCGTTACAGACCCGCTCGTGAGACCCGAACCCAATAACAGGAGACCCGGATCAGATCCAGATTTTTGTTCGCTATAGTCCTGATACACTAGCGATTCGAATACCGATTCACAGGATGATCCGGAGATTCGTACTGGTTCATGTAATGAAGACAAGATGGTGATTCGGATCCAAATCGCATCATTTCATGTAAGTGCTTATTCTTATGTAATTTCTTATTTATCGTTGTTAACAACTATTTATATGTTACTTGTATTATTTCATGTGACCATCTGATTTATTTTATTAGTATGATTACTTGTATCACTTCATGAGATATTATTGGGCATTCACTATATTTATGTAGTTGATATGAGTTTTATTGACGTCATTTCATGTGTTAGTAGTTCGTCGCCGTGGATTTAGGCCTAGTATTGATACTCTTTAGACCAGACTTGATCTTATAATTGACCTAGTTAAGATAAATCCTAGAATATAATTCGATTGACCTTAAGGTTGATTGGTTCATGAGTAAGCCTAAAGATTTATATTTTATGTAGAGTACTTATCAGACTTGTTATTCTTTCACTTCACTTCAATGATATATGTACCAGTGTGTAATATTTTGAGATTGGAATGTATTCGGTAGACTGTTGACTTGATATTTTGGTTAAGTATTTCAGTAGTTGATATTTGGATTATATGTATATATCATCACTATTTATGGGATTAGCATTTATCACTAAGATTGGGAGTCTCTCTTTATTGATATTATTAGATTATTGCCTGCTAATACTATAATTGGTTATTAGATCATGTTGGAGTAGACTATGACTTGAATTGGGATTTGAATCAGAGTATTTTAAATGATGGACTTGATATACCTTAAAACAGTGGTAGTCATGGATCATTTTATTATGGAAGAGTATGGTATGTTATGATGACAAATCGAATATTTCCCTGATTTTGATTTGTATAGACTCTGTACTTTGATGTTGAGATGTTAGTATCCTATCATTTATGTAATTTGTTATCATTTTGGATTTGGAATCATTTTGTGGTGTAACTTAACTGTGACCGGATTTAGATCTTGGATTTGATTGACTTTGTGGGTACTTGGGTAAGCTAGTTAGTAGACTTAATCTTTCCTTATTGGTAATAAATCAGATGAGAATTCAATTGGATATTGGTGACTGATTAATAGAAGATTTCTTATTAAAAGAACATGATCTTGGACTTGGAATTACCCTAGACTTGATTGAGTGGAGTTGACTTTGGGTTGATGAATATGTGTAAATTGAATTACCTAAACTTGTAGATTTTGTTATGTTGTTTGGATCTGTGATTGAGATTGATGGAATGGGAGTAGATTGATGACATTGTATAGGATTAGATAGTGATGATTGTTAGAGGTAGCTAAGTTTTTATTCCATTATATTGAGATTAGGACAGATCGACGGATATTAAAGACATAATAGACTGATAAGATGAGAGAACTGTTTAATTGTTTATTGGACTGGTAGTTTACCATATCAGATACTTGACCTGGATTGATGTTTAATGTTCACGGGGATTGTTATTGAGACAAGAGTTGATGGATCAGTTGCTGATATTTCTTTAATATAGATGGATGAGATTTTGATTGATTCTAGATGGGACTGTACAGTAAAGAATCATGCATACCTGTTACTATATTAATTCCATGTTACTGGAAATTACTAGGAGAGTATTGTTAGATCGTAACACCATGTACAGTCCTATTTTTCATTATATACGCGGTTACTGATAATATTCACTGTTATTGTCATTGTTCATCGTGTATACAATTACTGTTACTAACATATTGTACTGTTATTGTCTCTGTGTCATCCCATTATTCGAGATAACATGAATATTGATTGAATTAATAATAATATAAAAAGACAATTTACACTTAGATTAAGACAATTGATGGAGGAGACAACGTCTGTATTTGGGTAGACCTAGGATACAGGTTGTGCAGCTGACTTTGATTTCACTAAAGTATTCCGGGGGATGACTGACATCCCATCTGTTTATTGCTCAACAGTGTTACTATGAGTATTGTTCCACAGTGATACTGTGAGTACCGTTACTATTACTAAGTACCTATCGATACGGCCTAGTTCCGTGCTAGGAAACTGAGGCAGTGGTTCCGGGTATGTACAGGACCCACTTAAAACATCGACAATGTCTCCAACCAATCAGTTTCAATAACATAAGACTCTAATTAACATATGTAGTTGGCTTAGTATGCGATGCGTCTATTACACGTTGCAATTGGTGTTCGCTGACTTAATAATAAAACTGAAGCTTACATTGACATTGTAGACTGAACTTGATATATACATGTTATGATAGACACCTGACACCTAATTGTCTACATAACTTGATATATATCTTACTCTGTGCTATCCACATTATTATTTATTTACTTTATGCATGTCACATCTTATCCAGTATATTTTTTATAGCTGTATGTAGTGATATGTACACACTATTTATGCACGTGCACCTTCCCCTTTTATTTTACACATTCATTGGGTCGCTTTCTGATGACCTTGGATTTGTACATTCAGATATTCGATGCTTTATTCTATTGTTTAGGTGTTCGATGATATTGCACATGTTGCGAGGAGTCAGAGTTTCCTTACTTGGTCGTCCCTTCTCGGTATATTGTTGCTCTCTTTTATTCATGTCGTTTCTTTGATTTCATACAATGGACTTTTGTCTTATTTTTTTTGTCCCTATGCTATCATTGTGTTACATATTTATATATTATATTGCAATAATATTGTTTTTATTGTAATAGATTTTATAACTTGTTCAGATCACTTTAGGCTTAGCGTACATGCATTGGGTATTTTTCTCGCGTATATACATCGCCGAATCTCGCCACGACTCCGTTTACACTTATTTTGGGAAGCGGGGCGTGACACTGTGCAACAACTTGATCATAGCCCTGACACTTAAAACACTGACTACTTTTGGCGTTCTTAGAAGATTATCACAGACTTGTCCTTAAGGTCTCCAGTGGCTTGAGTATTTGGGATAGGTTGCACTCATGCTTTAAGAATTATCCTATGCTCTAAAGAAAATCTGAGGAAAGTTTCATTGTTTTTGAGCTAGCTGGATAGCTTGTTCAAGAGTTTCTAGCTTATGAGAATGAATGAGCACAGCCCGCAGGATATCTGACCTCAACCCAGAATGATACCTAGAAATAGTTTGAAAGGAGTCTTCTTGCACTTTATAACGTAGGGTTAGGTAATCAATTCAGTAGTATAATCATGAACTAACCTACTACCCTATTGAAGTATGTGCAATTTATCTAAAAGGCGATGCTTATAGGAGTCGAAAAGGAATTTCTCCTTAAATTTCTATTTCATTTCCTCCCAATACTCTATGAAAGTCACACGCCTCGTGTATTCTTTTTACCAAGGTCTAGTAAATCCTGTTGGCCCAAAGGCCTTCCACCCTAGTTTTGATGATGATTAACTCATGTAGTTATGTTTACTAATAATCTTGTGTTGTTTAAGTTTCAGATTCATTAACCAAGATATTAGTTGATGATTAGCTTCAACAAGGAGTTTAGAAGCTTTTCATGATGATTCCAGGGCCAAAGCTTCATGATCACACATTGCCTAGCCCATGGATAGAGTTTGGAGCAAGTCAACTTGAAGATGAAGATCATTAAGAAGACTTAGGTATCCATAGTTTAGTTAGTGTGTTTTAAATCCATATTGTAAAGTTTAGTATAGTTGATATGCTCAAGTGCACAAACACACACGTTTTCATGTTTTGGAATTGGTTTTCATGAATAGTAGATCAAAATAAGTTTACTTTATTTCTATGTATATTAGATATGTTCTAGATATACATACATGCTTTAAACTTGCTAGACAAACTTATTTTGACTATCCTATTCATGTATTGATAAATCAAGTTTGATAAAAAATACAAGTTTTGTTTTTGATAAAATTTGCAAGACTCAAAAATGAATTGATATGATTGATATATGTCTTGAAATTTTTATCACAAGTTTGTGTTTCCATATAAAATGATAAAAATATTTTTAGTGATTTTTAGAAGTATTAAAAGATTTTTTACACTGTTTTTCTGACCCAGATTTCTGTTCTAGGCTTCAATCAGTCGACTAGTCAAACTGACCTAGTCGACTTGGCTAAAGTCGGTCGACTGGACCGGTCGACCGACGTGCACAAATCTGTGCACGTTTGGAGACTCTGGGACGGTCGACCGTCCGGGTCGACCGGGTTAAGAGCAGTGCTCTCTGTTTGTTTGGGTCGACCGGGCCGGTCGACCGTGGTTGCCCAACGGTCACATTTCTGACCGTTGGCGGTCGACCGTCAGCCTCTCAGGCTGCCACATCAGCCTAACGGCTAGTTTCTGGTTTGGCCTATATAAACCCCATCTCTTTGGGTTTTTGGCCAAGGTTTTTAGAGACAAAAATTTTCAGACTTTTTCTACTGTTTTAAAAGAGTTTTAAAAAGAGTTTTGTGCTTTAAACTTCCAATCTTTATTGTTTTGGGTTTTTGGAAAATCAAAGAAAACTAGGTTTTGGGATTTGATTTGATCTTTCGTTTTCTATCTTCTACAAGAGACTTCCCAATTAGTTTTTCTTTGTTGCTTGTTTCCAAAAACACCTTGTTTCCACACTTGAGCTATCTTCTATCCTAATCTATTAGGATCTTGTTTTGTGGAAAAAGAAAAAGGAAAGAGGTCTGTGGTTGAAAGAGACCACCTATTGTAAACCCTTGATTTCTTGGTTGTTCCCTCTTTGGTAGAGGTTGAGGTTGTGTAATTGGGTTGTTGCTTTGCTCCCTCTTGTGAGAGGTGGAGTTGGTTTGTAAACCCTCTTCGGTAGAGGTGTTGGTTGTTGTTGTTTGGCTACGGGCCTACCCCTCGGTTGTGAGGTGGTTGTTTGAGAGAGGAGTTCGGTTCTCCATTGTTGTACAAATCCTTCTCGGTGAAGGTTCCCTCGGTGGGAGTCCTCGGTGGACGGTATAGTGGATTGGAAATCCTACACGGTGGTGTAGGCGGGGATGTAGAGCAAGGTGCTCAACCTCGAAACATATCATTGTGTTTGCGTTTGATCCACTTGTCTCTAAACTCTCTCTCTTTACATTTGTGCAAAGCATCATTCATTCATATTGTCATATCATTCATTGCTTGTGTTGCCTTGCATTATTTCATATTGCTATTCATCCTTATATGCTTGGCTTGATTGTGTGTGCGCCTAACTTATACTTAACCAACAAGAGCTTCACATAGCACCTCAACCCATTCAAGGGGAATCAAGAGGAGTTAGTCCAGAGCCCTTCACGGGGAATTCGGCTACACTTGTTGTGTTGTATTAAGTTTGTGCAAGATTTGCATTAGCTTCCGCATTTAGCGCACTTAGTTTTGCATTTAGTTCTAGATTAGCACTTACACCTATTCACCCCCCCTCTAGGTGTTTTTCAAATCCTATCTGACCCTGTAAGTCTCATTCTAGCAAATCAAATCCTACTTTCCTCAGTAAACCTATACCAATCAAAGTAATAATACAGGTATGCCATCCAATCACTAAAAATCTTTGGGTCAAGGATATCAGCAAATGTGAGCGGATTTATCTTAATCCTATGGATTATGTTATCTTCATTAATCCTAAGTCTATTAGTGCTCACATCCCTTCTTCTATCATTGTGGTTCTCCCTATGGGATTCACGGTTCTCTAAAGTTTCATCATTAGATTTACTTTCCAACCCGTCTACTCTCAGATTTTGGCCTTAAAACTCCTTAAGGATTAGGTCTAGTTTGACATCCATATCTAGATGATCAGGGAAATACATCCTATCACTAGGAAGGAACATGCACTACCTAAGAATGCAAATGCAGTACACACATTTACACAGATGTAAATAGTTTCCTACGTGTCACTAAATGCCTGTACTATATGATCAAATGAAAATTTTATTCTAATGGCAACTAAAATGAATATGCAAAATGAATCTTAAAAGTGAAGATGCAAGCATGCAGCAAATTAAGCAACTAACAATAGCAACCACAGTAACAATCACCACAAATTCACAATAGGTATGTAAGATATCACAATAATGTGAGGTGGGGTTAGAAAGCACCCAAAGGCACTTGAAAAAGCACCGATCTTGAGTAGTTGCTCTAAAAAAAATTACGCAGAAGCCGGATCTGTTACCCAAAAGCTTAGAAATATTTATCGTGGCTTTGAAACTTAGCTACGAACCCAACACTTCAAACGGGACTCCAATCAAACTCTAGACGGACCTAAAACAAGCTCTAGATTAATATTGTACTGCTGCTAGAACAATGCGACCCAAATCGGAGCTGATGATGTCATCTCAGCTGACCTGACTTTAGCGTCGGCTCAGTGGCTTGGCTCAGGTTTGGATCAGTCTGAGCCGATGATATCAGTAATAAGCCGATGACATTAGTAGAAGGTTGCAGAGGCCCGATGGCAGATCAGATTCTCGGTGGCTCCACGGGTTAGATCCGGGTTAGGTCGGGTTTGTGTGGGTGAAATGGATCGACCCGAATCAAACCTATTAGGTTCACCCAAATCAAACCCAAATCAAAACTATTGGATTGGTTTACTGGATGTGAGTTTGAAAGTTCAAACCCACAACCAACTTAACCTTTCTCCTTCCCCAATTGAGCACAGTTAGGGTTTACCCTTGGCGGTGGCGACGACTGCGGTGAAAGGCGGTAGTGGAAATGATACTAAAGCGACTGTGATGAGTCACGACAACAAAGTCAGAGGATCTGAGGTTGATGACGACGAGGATGATTATTGCATCATGCTCTGAGATTGTTCTCGTGGCGGCTAATAGTGGTAAAGTTAATGGAGAGGAAGAGAAGGAATATGGAAAGATGAAGTTGGTGTGATGTGATGTGGTGAAGACGATGGAGAGCTATCATATGGTGGTGGTAGCAAGAGAGGATCTTAGATGATGGCAAGGAGGCGGTGATGTCGGGGAGACGTGATGGAAATATAGGAGAACTGGCGTGTTGTAGATGAAGACAACACTTCGTAAGCGTCAAGGGCTAAGGTGGCGACTATGATGACGGCGCAAGGTGGACGCTGCGGTGAGGGTAAGAGAAATAGGGTAGCCGTAGTGACAGTGGAACGACAGCGGGAGTACGGTGGTAGATGGAGGCTGATGAGTAGGATTTTGGGGGAAGTTGGGAGAAGAAGAAAAGAGGGGGATAATGGACAGTAAGATTTGGGATTTTCAGCCAATTTTTTATTTTTAATGGTGAGGAGAAAAAAGATCTAGGTTTTTCTTTTAGAAGGGACAATTTTGTGGAGGAAGAAACGAGCAAAATTTTAGCTATGATATCAAATATATGTAGAACGGGAAAGAAGAAGATATAAATGGAAAGAGATTAGGATTTAGAGAGATAAGGATTAATTTTGGCTTCACCACTGAGAAGATCTCTCTTCCACACAGCACATCACTATGCAAAGCTTCAACACGAAGCAAATTTTTGCAGTGCAAAATTTAATTTTCAAATCAACTAAACTCCCTGAACAAATGCAAATCTTAGCATTATATAGGCCTCATACATAATACATCTCTCATTATACCCAATGTGAGATTAAAATAAAAGAGTAAAATGAGTCTGGCCTAAATAAAGAATAAAAGAGCTTAAATAAAGAATAAAGCCAAATGATTCCCATCAGAGGGTCTCCATCCTTTAATTAGGAGAATCCGAAGGACTTGTCCAAATTCAATGAATCCAACCCAAAGGTCTTCATTCTTTAATTAGGGAAGTCCAAAACACTTGTCCAGATTCATTGTAGGAAGCCCAAATGTCTTGACTACATTAACCAGATCTGGTCCAACTCAAGTTCAAATAGTTTGGACCTATGGGGAATTATTTAGATAAAAAATTGTCCTCAGTTTGCCTTTGGCAACTTTTGAACCCATGATCTTTAGTGTGACAAATAAAGTCTTACCAATAAGCTATTTTGATTTGTTAAAATATATGTGCGTAAAATATATATAGTTTGAAAACTTTTCATGTTTTTGAAAACAATTTTACACAAAATATATAACAATTCCTCAGAAGTTTACAATCTATCAGTAAAAATATTCAAATTATTGTGCATAAGGTAGATGTCATAAGGACTTGAATCTCCTTTGGACCAACTGAATAAAAGATAAAATGCATGGTAAACTTAGTCTTGAACCAGCACTTTTCTTACAATTCAGCGATCATACATGATCAAAACCCAAATGTGATGGTGATCATTTTGAACCACAACCTTGCTTAAGTGTTTGCATATTAATGGCCTTGTTCATGTCCAGGTTTCTGCGAGGGCTTTAGGTACCTTTATAAGTTCCCATAAGAGACAACTAAATCTTCACCCAAGCATAGGTGAGTTCATTAAGTGTGTTTCTTACCCAACAACCTGCATCTGAAAATGCTTTGGACTCTAAAGCTTAAAAGTTATCCTTTCAAATGGTAGGAAATATACATGCAAGTTTACTTAATTTTTGAACCAAACATCTTATTAGTAGTATGAGCTTTAAAGTAATAACTTAATATAAATGATAAATGCACATAAGATTTACAATAATTTAAGACCCATTCCAGCAGAAGTCCATTCAACTAATTTTCTTAAGCCTTTAATCAGAGGATCTGTAATATTCTCTTAAGACCGGATGTCAAGCAGTGAGATGACTCTGTTGCAAATAAGCTCGTTCAAATAGCCATGCTTCAGATGAATGATCCTTTTCTTTTCATTAAATTAGGAGTTTGCTGACGAAGTACTAGTTGCTTGATTATCATAATAGATAGTAATTGCACCTTACAATTCTTTTAACAGAAGTTCTCGAAGAAAACAACTGAGCTCCTCATCCTCATCTCCTGCAATAGTTAAATGAAGAACTCAAACTCCAAGGATGATTGTGCAATCAAAGTTTGTTTCTTACACTTTCATGAAATAACAACTTCTTCAATGGTGAAAAAAAAAATCTCCAGTAGATTTATACTTATCTAATTTTGAGCACCAGTTTGCATCTGAGAAGCCTTCGATCACAACTGGTATTCGGTGCAGAGCCCTTCAAGTATCATTAATTTCTAAAAATCCCAGTGAGCCTTTCCAAAATTGCTCGTAAATCTGCTAAGCATTCAAACAGAGAATGCTATATCTAGCCTTGTATAGCTCATTGAACATAAGACTCCCAATGATTCTTTAGTACTCTAATTACCTTACCAGTCTTCTAGTGTTAGGTCAAAATTTCCTGTAGTCACATGACACGGACAACTCAGGCAGTCAAAGTAGCCATACATCTTCAATACATTCTTAATGTAATGAGATTAAGACAATCCACTTCCATTTTTTGTATATGAGATCTTGATTCTGAGAATCACGTTCGCAACTCCAAGGTCCTTCATGTTGAACTAGGTGATTGCTTTAAAACGTTGTCGTTAAATCTGTAAAAAAAGATACAAGCAAATATAGTAATGAGTCTGAGTTGAATCTGTTGGCGCAAAGGCCCATCACTCTAGTTTGATGATGATTAACTCATGTAGTTATAGTACAATGATCTTGTGTTTATGTAGTTTCAGTTATTGATCAATATCTTAGTAGGTGTTTAGCTTCAACGAAGGAGTTTTGGAGCTAATATATGTAGATTCAAGAGCTCGCGTGTCAAGATCGCATCCAGCACTCGATTGAAGTCAAGCTCTTTGGATCGTGTTTGGATCGAGTCGGCTTGGAGAAGGAGTTCTACAAGAAAATTTCAGTTTGTGTTTAGTTTAGTTTTATTTAGATCTTATGTAAAGATAGACTAGCGTTGATATGCTCAAGTTCACATACACACACATACAAGTTCAATATGTTTGATTTTCGGTTTAACTGGTTTTTGGATTTCAAATATTCATATACATGATTTTCATGAATAGATAAAATCAAAACAAGTTTATATAGTTTAATGTATAATGGATTTCATCTATATACATCAATGATTCATATATTTGGAAAAACTTATTTTGATGTTCTATTTCATGAGTTTAGAGTTTTATAATTAACAAAACCTATTTTGAATTTCATGTCAAAAACATAGATATATCCTTTTATGTGTATTGGATTCTATCCATACACTCTATGCTTCAAATGTATTTCAATATCATGTTTTTGTATTTATGCAAGTTTGAAAAAATCGGATTTTCATTTCAAAGTTTGGTTTTTCGAAAATACCGATTTTGTGTTTAAGCTTAATTTTTATATCACAAAGATCGTTCAAATAATTTGTAATATGTGTTGATTTTTGGTCACAGATATTTGTTATTCAAATATTTATAAGAACCTATTTTTGTGAAATTTATGAGATTTTATAGGATTGTATAGGAGTTAAAAAGACCAAGTTTTCATACTCTTAATCCCAGCCAGAGACTGCTGGTGGTCGACCGGACTAGAGGTCGGTCGACTGGTCGGTTGACCGATGTGCACAAGAACATACACAAGGCCAGCCTAGAAGGCCGGTCGACCAGGCGGTCGACTGACTGTAACTACCCAACTCTTGGGTCGTGCCGGTCGACCGGGCGATCGACCGTAAGGCAGTATTTGCCATAGGCAGTCGACCAGAGCCCCAACGGATAAAAATATGACCGCTGGACGGTTGACTAGAAGGTCAATTTGACCTTTTCTGGCTGCCAAAGGCTATATTTTTGAGAAGCTATAAATAGAGCTTCTCTTGGGCTGTTTTCAACAAGATTTTTAAGGGCCTTTCTTCTCATCTTTTTAAGTGTTTAGTAACAAGTTTTAAAAGAGTTTTTTAGCCAAAAAGATTTATCTTTTATTTGTTTTAAAGTGCTGGAAAAATCCAAAGAAAAGAGAGTATTTGGGAAATTGGTTTTGATCTTTATTTTCATATCTATCTAGTATTTTTCCCAAGTGTTTTATTTGTTATTTTCATTTCCAAACACTTTATTTTCTCACACTTGAGCTATCATATCTACTCCTATCTATAGGATCTTGTTTGTGAGGAAAATTGTTTGTGGTCAATTGTGATCACTTGTTTGTGGTCTATTGTGATCACTAAGTTTATAATCTCTTCTTAGGTTTGGGTTTAGCCTATCCCTCTTGTGTAGAGGTGATAGTGGTTGAGCTTTGAGTTTGTGCCTATCCCTCTTGTGTAGACGTGATTGTGGTTGAGCTTTGGGTTTGTGCCTATCCCTCTTGTGTAGACGTCACTCTGGTTGAGCTTTGGCTTTGTGCCTTATCCCTCTTGTGTAGAGGTGATTATGCTTTAGTTTTGTGCCTTCCCTCTTATGTAGAGGTGATCATGTTTGAGAGAGAAGTAATGTACTTCAAGTGTAGAGTTGTAATTCCTTGGTGAAAATCCCTTTGTGGAAGGTCTTGTGTCGACATATTGAAAATCCTTCTGTGTGAAGGCGAGGACGTAAAGCAGTAGTTCGAACCTCGAAACATATCTCGTTGTTTGCGTTTGATCGACTATCTCTTAACTCTATCTCTCTTATATCTTGCATTGCTTTATATTGTTCATATCACATACATGTTTGATATTAGTTGTGTACCCATACTTTGTTGAACCAAGAGAGCTTCATATAGCACCTCAACTTTTAATCTAGAGGAATCTTGAGGAGATAGCCCAGAGCCCTTCACGGGGAATTCGGCTACACTCTTTGATTATACATAGTGTGTTGTAATTGAGTTTTAATTCTTCATCATTTGTCATTAGATTAGCTAGCATACCTATTCACCCCTCCTCTAGGTGTATTTCATTAGTATCAGAGCCTACGCTCCTGATATTAAGTTTAACCACCTAGGAGTGAGATGTCAGATTGCTAATCTAGTATAACATTTGCATACATACAGTCTATACACTCATGGATAACCTTGCTCCTCCCATGTTTGATGTTTCTAACGTCGATATGTGGAAGGTTAGGATGAGTGCTTATTTAAAAATCCTAGGTTTGCATGCCTATCTTGCCAGTACCAAGAAAACTTATTTGGTAATGACAAGTACATTGAGGCCAATGCACAAGCCTTAGTAGCACTTAGGCACACACTTAGTAAAGATTATCTTTCTATTATTTCTCATTGTGATTCTGCTTTTGCAGTGTAGAACACATTGACCTCTCCCGAGCTACAGACGACAAACTATGCGGAGAAGGAACCCTTGGTGGTGAGTCCGGCAAAATGTGCTATATGGTCTACGGGATTGACTCCCTTGAGGTACATTCAGATACTCAATTAGATGATAATGCTAGTTCTTCTTGTGATGATAACATGGATGCACATGCATTAAATGAAGAACTACCTATAGTTTGTGAAAACTTGCTTTCACGTATAAAGTTTTGAAAAACAAGAGTTCTAAATTAAAAGAAGAAAATGAAAATTTGTTTTCAAAGCTAAACATGATTTTACAAGAGAAGGTTGATATTTCAAGTGAAAGAGACTTCTTAAAACTCAACTTGACCTTTCTTTAAAAGAAAACAATATTTTAAAGAATAAAAATGATTGTGATGATGTTTTGAAGAATAATGAGGTTTTGACTTCAAAACTCGATTTTGTTTTAAAAGTGAACAATTCCTTTAAAAATAAAATTGCCTTGATTTCAAAAGAATTGGAATTTGTTTCAAATGAAAATATTTCTTTAAAAATAATTTGGCTTCTCATTCTTGTGATGATTCTATTGTTATACTTTCTATTGATAAGAATGCATGCTCCACTTCTTCTTCAATAATTGAAAATGATATTTGCATGTTGAAAAATAGTGTAGATATTTGGGCTCCAACTTTGAGCCAATGTGTTATGGATCACAATAAATTAGAATCCATGTTTCATAAGAAACAAATTTCACATGTTCATGCACAAACCCCATGACATACACAAGCTCATCATGCTTATTGATTGGTCACTAATGTTGCATATTTAATATCATATTTTCATACCTATTTTAGAATAAAACTTTGCATTGTCTTAATTAATTGCTTAATTTATTTGCAGGCCCATTCTTTAAGGAGATGAAGAGAAATGAGCCCAAAGCCCACCAAAATTCTGAATTAAATCAGAATTAATTCACACTCACTAAATCAGGGAAAAATCAAGAGGTTGAAAACTGGTTGAGAAGAATCCTCTCAGAATCGATCGGTTAAAGCAAAGATCAAGGGATGAGATGAAGCAAGTTTGATTCAGATTCTGACTGGATACATTTTAGTATTCGAATCATAACTTTTGTTACAGAATCTCAATTCTGATGATTCAAGATGATCCAAAAAGTAGACTTACAGAGCTACAACTCTTATGTTGATCATTATCTCTAATTCTGTTATTTGATAAGTGATATTCAGCAATCAATATGCCAACAAACTGCAGATCAGAACTGAATATCCACCTCAAATCAAGTTTGAAGATAAGGGGAGTTCAAAAATTGCTAGATTTACTTATCTTCACACTCCTCTACCCTCTCCATTTCTCCTATAAATACCTTCACTCAAAGGCAAAGGGACGAATGCAGAGATAGGACTTAGCCAAGCTTTTCATTTCTAGGTTTAGGTTTTTCTTTTTTATGTAACTTGTATGTAGGCTTAGGTTAGAAGATGATTCATGTAAGTAAGAGAGAGAGGCTGATGTTGAGAGTGACACCGATGTACTCCTCCTCCTTTCTTTCATTGTCTCAGTAAGCAATAAAGATAAACTTTTCTTTGTGTTCGTTTCTTTACTTTCCTTTACATTTGTTTTGCTTTTCGTTTTCCTTTTCTACTTCACCTTGGTTGTATGTGTGAGTCTACAAGTGAACTCTAAAGCAAGTACACCGATGCTACGTGAGAGCCAGCGATAGTTCATGAAGACGTTCTCCTCTTCCAAGCTCGCATCACTTCGTTCTTCTTATACTTGACGATATAATGTGCACGGGGACCGAGTTCAAGTTCATGATCTATGCGTTGAACGCCTCCGAAGCAAAAAGGTAGAACTTGCAAAAAGGTTTCCAAGTAAGTCATCACCAAACTAGGTAAGTAATTCTTAACTTTCTTTCTTTTCTTTTATCGCTATAGTATAGATCGCCAACACGATTTCTTTCACCACTTCTTCCCAATCGTTTTCGATCTTTTCCTCCACTTCATTTGTACATAGTCGCTTTTTATTGTTTTCTGATTTTCCACCTTCTTCATCTCTCGCTTTCTCTCTAACTTTAACTATAACTTTCTTTTTCTTTTTCTTAACTTTAAAAACAGAGAAGAACCTTCGCTTAGTTTTGATAACGATTTCAATAAAATTGTAAACGCTTCCATCGCAAACCCTCCTTGTGGATCACGACCCGCATTAGCCACTTGCTATAGCGGAAGTATTGAGCACTTGCACGTTTTTATTATAAGATCTAAAAATCCGTATTTTTTGTGCAGGTTTAGCCTCAATCACTTATACACATGATTCTATGTATGCTCATGTGTAAACTTGTACACATTGTGTACGTACGGGCCACTTTGCAAAGATAAAATACATAATTCAAACTTTGCAAATAAATTGTTTGGATTAGGAAAGGTGCTAACCCCCTGAAATCACCTAGAGGGGGTGAATAGGT
Organism: Agave tequilana; assembly: GCA_038442645.1. Lineage (NCBI taxonomy): Eukaryota > Viridiplantae > Streptophyta > Magnoliopsida > Asparagales > Asparagaceae > Agave > Agave tequilana. Next base: position 35,910 of record JAVJIF010033110.1, read on the forward strand.
GACATGCTAATCTAATGATGAATTAATGCAGAATAAAAACTATTTATGCAAACTAAAAATTCTTAAGCACAACACACCAAGTATAACCTATGAGTGTAGCCAAATTTCCCGTGAAGGGCTCTGGAGTATCTCCTCAAGATTCCTCTAGATAAGAGTTGAGGTGCCGCTTTGGCTCTCTTGGTTGAGTACAAGTGTGAGCAAACAATCCCCAAGCATATAACAATATAAATACAAATATATCAAGCAAGTAAATATATGAGCAATAAGCGTAAGCAAGATATAAAGACAAGTGAGAGATAGAGAGAGCAATCGCAAACACGGGAGATTTGTTTTAAGGTTCGAGCACACTTGCTCTACGTCTCTGCCTTCAACATTATGAAGGATTTTCACTATAAAACGTCCCACCAGATCACTCGGTGCCGCAACACCTACAAGTAAGTTCACACTAGAACTCCTCTGGACTCTCTAGTCCCTCTCTTGTTCCCGTCAGAATAAACACACGCAAGCACGCAAGCTTGCCAAGGCTGCACCTCTACACCGAGCTCTCACTAGAACTCAAAACAACGCGAACCTGCTAATCCGCCTCCTTAAATACAATGATGAACTCTTGGTGATCTAAACACATTGATCACCTTAAATCACTCTTACAATAACTCTCCTATAGGATAGATTTAGCAATAGAAAGCTCAAGTATGTGTGAGAAAACAAGGATGGAATTTGTGGTAAAAAACTCAAAGAAATCACTTTTGAAAACTCTTGATATACTCTCTTTTGATTTAGAAAGATTGGCTCTAAAACATGTGGACATAACCATTGATATGAGTAGGAAAAACAAGCCCAAAACTGTCTTGAAATCATATATAAAACAGCCCAAGGGAGCCCCAATTTATAGGCTCCAAAAATCTACCCGTTGGAAGCCAACTCAGCAGTTCTGACTGCTGACGGTAGACCGCCAACGGTCAGATTTTCGACCATTGGGAAGGTCGGTCGACCGGCCGGTTGATCGCCAACTGGGTAATGGCCTAGCAGTCGACCGGGCCATTTCTAGAGAGCAGACACTCTCTGGAAGTCGACCGGCACGTCTGTGCACATCGGTCGACTGGAGCGGTCGACCGACTTCTTGTCCGATCGACCATCCGGTCGACCGACAGAAGGTCAGTCCAGGCAATTATGGGGATTAAAAACTTGACCTTTTGACTTTAATAAAATCTCATAAATTCTCTAAAAATCTACAAATATAAGTTCAGTAATATACTTTGATATACGAACATGTTACAAATATTTTGAACTATTTTGTGACTTAGAAATTTTGACTTAAAATAAAATCTGTATTTTTCCAAATTGATTTTTCAAAAACTTTTCCAAGTGCAAAAAGAAGATATTTTAAACACTTTTAAAGCTTAGTGTGTATGGATATGATTCACTACACATATATGATGAAATATCTATATTTTTGACAATAAGACTAAAATGATTTTGATAAAAACACATGTATATTTTGAATTCCAAAAACCAAACCGGTATTTTTCAAAACGAAAACTCTTTTATGAAAACGCATATAAATTTTGTGTGTGAGTGCATATGATACTTGAGCAATCTACCAACTAATCTATCCTTTATATTTTATCTAAAAATAAAATCTTACTAAAACAAACCTAGGCACAATTCTTCTCTTGAAAATCTTCTTCTCCTTCTTAACTTGGTCCAAACCATGATCTAATGAGCTAGACTTCTCTTGAGTACTTGATGTGGTCTTGATGCACAAGCTCTTGAATCAACACGTGCTAGCTCCAAAACTTGACTTTAAATCCTTTGATGAAGCTAAACACCTACTAAGATCTTGATCACAAATCTGAGACTAAATAAACATAAGATCATTAGTACTATAACTACATGACTTAATAATCGTCAAAACTAGAGTGATGAGCCTTTGAGCCAACAATCTCCCCCTTTTTGATAATGACAAAACTCATAGAGTTATATATGCATGGATTAAAGTTAAGATTCATTAAAGCTCCCCTTAACTCATGCATAGCAATAAACAATAAAATATTCAATGAAATACATGAAACTAAATAAATATATATGCATCAACAAGGTGAGAGAAACATGCAAACATCCAAAATTCTTTTTCCAATTTCCAAAAACCTTCTCCCCCTTTTGTTTAAACTTTCAAAAACATTCTCCCAATATTGTAAAACATAAGATGCATAAACTCAATATATATGCAAAAACTCATATATGCAAATATACACTCAAAATCTTTCTCTCCTTTTTTGTCAATCATCAACAAAAGGGTAAAATTAAACAAATTAAGAATAAGGATATATATGCGATATACATTCATGAAGAGAAAGACACTAAGTTAGCTTCCCTTCATACATGCATTACATGAGAAGGGATGACAAGCCCTAACTCACATAACGCATAATATACAATGCATAAGTGGAGATGTTATGCTCCCCCTACACACGTGTATCACATAAAGAAGAGATGTCAACCTCCTCAATATAAGATACACTCAACATGAATTTATATATCGATGAGATGTTAAGCACCCCTTGCATATAGACAATACATATCAAAACATTCTTAACACAAATTGTTATAATACTTAAATAAATTTGAGATATCATTTGTACATAACAAAATTTTAAGATACCAATTGTAAATAAACTATACAAAATTTAAATTTTTCTTGAATCAACAAATCAATTTGAGATATCACAAGATTTTGATACCATAAGAAATAGAAAATTTGTGATACCAATTGAAATTGAAACATTTGTACATTTTAATATCAATGAAAGAAAATATTTTATATTTTGTTACCAATTGAAATACATGGTAAATTTTTATACCAAATAGGTAAACACATTGATACCAATTAAAATTTAAACCCAATTGGAACTTGAAACATATTGATACCAATTGAAGTATACTGTAAATTTTGATATCAATAAAAATACCAAATGAAAATAATGCATAAACTTATTAAAATACCAATTGAGATACCAATTGAAAATCAAGATTTAAATCAAGCTTAGCATAAACAAACTTTGTGCTTTAATCATGTAAGTATTTTATAAATCAAGCACAATCAAATTATATATATGTATGAAAAGAAAATACCAATAGAAATTGATATTATTTGAAATTTAAAGCATACATATATGGAAAACAAAATATGAGTATACAAAAAAATGTCAATTGTGATACCAATGGAAAATATGATGAGAAGCAAGTGTATAACTCATAAAGATCCACTCTTTTCACGCACATGATAAAAGATATTTAAATTGAGCTTACAAGGCATGGTCGCCCATCCATCCGCCCTTTAAAGGGTAAAAATTTTCAAAAATAGATTTGAAAATATTTATAGATTGAAAACATTACCAAATGGAGAATAAATAACTAGTTAAAGTAATTTTTAAAAAACTAGTTAAAGATCCTTCAAACATGAAAACAAATCATGTGTATCTCATGAATCATACCAAATACACAAAAGATGACACTCGAAATTTATAAGGCTCAAAAGTGTTCATGAAACAAAGTCATGAATAAATAAAAAAATAATGTGAGTGTACAATCATCATGTAAATAGCATATTCATGAAAATAGTTAATGAAGCTCAAAACAAACATAAATGTCATTTTATCAAACAAATATGAAAATCATATAGATTTTTATTTTTCATTAAACTTCAAGGTATATGTATGATTTATCAAAACTAACAATATACATACATATCCTAAACTAAAATGAGTCCATAATGTAATTTGCATGAAGGCAAGTGACTCAAGGGTATACATGTATATTTATTAGTTTTGGACAAAGATTACATATACATGAAGTAAAAAACATAAAAATAGGCAAAACAAGTGTAAATGAGGAGATACATGTACATGTAATGAGTACAAATGAGCAATAAAGTACAAGCATATAGGAATCAAATATTGCTCACTACTTGTACAAGTATATACACAAGTTTTGATAACAACTACATCTAAATAAGTATTTACCCATGAAGCACAAAACATGAACATGCTAAAAATCATTAATATAAAAGTATGTAAATAAAATAGGAGTTTAGAGATAGTTACCAAACAAAAGAATTATACTCTAAGTCTCCAAAACATGTTGGTCTTCCCACCAAACTTCCTTGATAATGATGCATCAATTTGTAGTGTCCATCAAGTCTATGTGCATCCACTGCCATAGTACCAACCCTCTCACGTCATGTGAGAGCCCACACCTGCATCAAATACAAAAGGTAGGGATTTGGTACCCATTTTCTTTTGGGTCCTCGGGGTTAGCATTGAAATGAGCCCAAACTTTTTTATTTATAAATTTAAAGAATTTACCTTATCATAACAAAATTTTACTAAATGGCCTTTGCGGCCGTAATGTGTACATTTGTACACTCTACTATGCATATGTGTAAGAGTGTGATCATGACGTGCAAAGTGTGCATATGCATATTGTGAGTGATGTGCATGAACATATGGAGATTATTTCTTTTGAAATAAGGTTTTCAATCTATTATGGTTAAATGCACAATTGCTCAAAGTTGTGCTCAAACAATTAATCTTATTTTTCAAAAAATTAATCTCATTTTTATCAACGGTTGTGGCATGAAAAACATGATCAACAATCTTTTTCTTTTTAGAGACATTTTCCTTTTCTTTTAAAACAATTTTTCCTTTCAAAGATGTGTTTTCATTAAAAGCGATTTTCTTTTCTTTTTCCACCAAAATAATTTTATTTTTCAAAGAAGTATCTCCTTCACAAAGATCATTCAATTTAGAAGTCAAGGAAATATTGTCCTTTTTTAAAAATTCATTTTCTTTTTAAATACATTCCAATTTATCTTGCAAAGAATCTTTTTCTTTTAACATGGAATCAAATTTATTTTTCATTTTCTTATTTTCCTTTTAAGCATGTTATACTTTTCAAGGAGTTGTTGACAAAAAGATGCTAGTTCATTATAAGGCATATCAACATCCTCTTCTAACTCGGATTCAGAGTTTACCTCAAGGAGGTTATCCCCTTGGACCATATAGCATGCGTTGGAAGCCTCACTTTCAACATCCGAGTTGCCCCCGTATAGTATTGTTCTTGTTTGCTAAGGGAGACTATAGTATTTCACACTACAAAAACTGAATCAAAGTTAAAAATCCTACATAGATAATCATCACTTAGGGTTGACTTCAAAGCATGGATGGCTTTTGAGTTAGCCTCAAGATACTTGCTATTACTAAAGTATAAATCCTTAATGGTAGCAAGATAAACATGAATACCTAGGCCTTTGAGGTACAAGAACATCTTAGCTTTTCAAGTCTGGATGTTAAGAATGTCAAAAGTGGGAGGTGACATGAAATCCATGTGTGTGTACAAATATTGTGATTAGTTAAAAAGAGGATCTTTAACTCAAGGTTATTAGACCCAAATCAAGATCACTTGGCTTTGATACCAATTGAAATCACCTAGGGGGGGTAAATAGGTGACTAGCAAATTTAATGGTGAATTAATGCGGAATAAAAACTATTTATGCAAACTAAAAATTCTTAAGCACAACACACCAAGTATAGCCTAAGAGTGTAGCCGAATTCCCCGTGAAGGGCTCTGAACTATCTCCTCAAGATTCCTCTAGATAAGAGTTGAGGTGCCGCTTTGGCTCTCTTGTTGAGTATAAGTGTGAGCAAACAATCCCCAAGCATATAACAATATAAGCACAAATATATCAAGCAAGTAAAGATATGAGCAATAAGCATAATTAAGATATAAAGACAAGTGAGAGATAGAGAGAGCAATCGCAAACACGGGAGATTTATTTCGAGGTTCGAGCACACTTGCTCTACGTCCCCGCCTTCAGCACTATGAAGGATTTTAACTATAAAATGATCCCACCGGATCATTCGGTGCCGCAACACATACAAGTGAGTTCACACTAGAACTCCTTTGGACTCTCTAGTCCCTATCTTGTTCCCGCAAGAACAAACACACGCAAGCACGCAAGCTTGCTGAGGCTGCACCTCTACACCGAGCTCTTACTAGAACTCGAAACAACGCAAACCCGCAAGTCCGCCTCCTCAAATACAATGATGAACTCTTGGTGATCTAAATACTTTGATCACCTAAAATCACTCTCACAACAACTCTCCTATAGGATAGATTTAGCAATGGAAAGATCAAGTATGTGTGAGAAAATAAGGATGGAATTTGTGGTGAAAAACTGAAAGAAATTACTTTTGAAAACTCTTGATAAACTCTCTTTTGATTTGAAAATATTGGCTCTAAAACATGTGGACATAACCGCTGATATCAGTATGAAAAACTAGCTCAAAAACTCTCTTGAAATCATATTTAAAACAGCCCAAGGGAGCCCCAATTTATAGGCTCCAAAAATCTCCCCGTCGGAAGCCAACTCAATAGTTCTGACTGCTGACGGTCGACCGCCGGTCGACCGCCAACGGTCAGATTTTTGACCGTTGGGAAGGTCGGTCGACCGGCCGGTCAACCGCCAACTAGGCAATGGCCTAGCGGTCGACCGCCCGGTCGACCGAGCCATTTCCTGAGAGCAGACACTCTCTGGCGGTCTATCGTGCGGTCGTCCGGCCCAACTTGTGCATGTCTATGAACATCAGTCAACCGGAGTGGTCGACCGACTTCTTGTCCGGTCGACCGTCCGGTCGACCGACAGAAGGTCAGTCCAGGCAATTATGGGGATTAAAAACTTAACTTTTTAACTTTAATAAAATCCCGTAAATTCTCTAAAAATCTACAAAAATAAGTTCAGTAATATACTTTGATATATAAACATGTTTGAGTAAAAATTAAAACATGTTACAAACATTTGAACTATTTTTGTGACTTAGAAATTTTAGCTTAAAATAAAATCTGTATTTTTCCAAATTGATTTTTTTCAAAACTTCTCCAAATACAAAAACAAGATATTTTAAACACTTTTAAACCTTAGTGTGTATGGATGTGTTCCACTACACATATATTAGGAAATATCTATGTTTTTAACAATAATCACTAACATAGTTTTGATAAAACACATGTATATTTTGAATTCCAAAAACCAAGCCGGTATTTTCTAAAACGAAAACTCTTTTATGAAAACACTTATAAATTTTGTGTGTGAGTGTACATGATACTTGATCAATCCATCAACTAATCTATCATTTACATTTTATCTAAAAATAAAATCTTACTAAAACAAACCTAGACACAAGTCTTCTCTTGAAGGTCTTCACTTGAAAATCTTCTTCTCTTTCTTGACTTGGTCCAAACAATAATCCAATGAGCTAGACTCCTCTTGAGTACTTGATGTGGTCTTGATGCACAAGCTCTTAAATCAACACATGCTAGCTCCAAAACTTGACTTTAAATCCTTTGATGAAGCTAAACACCTACTAAGATCTTGATCACAAATCTGAGACAAAATAAACACAAGATCATTAGTACTATAACTATATGAGTTAATCATAATCAAAACTAGAGTGATGGGCCTTTGGGCCAATACCCCCATAGACCCAAAAAGGTATGAATATCAAAATTCACCCCTATTGTATTTGATGTAGGTGTGGGCTCTCACTTGACGTGAGAGTTTTGGTGCCTTGATGATGGATGCGTTTGAGCTTGATGGACACTACTTTAGATGCATCACCTTCAAGGATGTTTGGTGGGAAGACTACCATGGTTTGGAGACCCAGAGATTAACCCTATTGGTTTTGGTAACTATCTCTAACTCCCATTTTGATTAAATGCTCTCATTGATTGATTTTTAGCAAGTTTTGAATTTTCATGTTCATTATCTTAGATGCAATGTCAATTAGACTTGAGATATGCATAAATAGTATTTGAGATACACTCATATTCATATGGACTACTATTTTTATGTTCTAGTTATAGTTTAGCTATAATGTCTATCTTAACTCTAAAACACGTGCATTTACCCTAATGATCATATTTTTTTATGATTTACACTTCATGTGGTGATTACTTGTTTAGATGTAGTTTTTATTAAAACTTGCGTTCATGCCTGTACAAGTAGTGACCTACCCTTAATTATTATATATTTGTACTTCATTGCTCATTTGTACTCACTATATGTACTTGTATTATCTAGTTTTGATGATTCTTTTATTTATACTTGTTTTCCCTTTCTTTGGACAAGTTTTGCTTCATGTATATGTTGTTTTGTCTAAAACTTATTGATATACATGTATATCCTAGAGCCACTTGCCTTCATGCAATATATTTTTGTGGACTAGTCTATGTTTGGATATGTATGTATACTTTTAGTTTCAACAAAACATATAAATACGTTGAAGCATATTAATTTTGATGATTTCTTGCTTTTGATAAAAGAAAATTCATATGAGCTTCAATGCCTTATTCCTATGATTTTGTTGATTACATGATTCTTACACTCTATTTTTGGTGTTTACTCTTGATCTTTGAGCATATATGTGCTTTATTGCTATTTGAGTGTCGATGATCGTGTGATGTTCATGTTTTCATGATATACTTATTGTTTCATTCCTTACTTGAAGGATTTCAAACTAATTTTAAAAACTACTTTAAATTAGTTCATTATTCTTCATGTGGTAGTGATTTTCAAACTATGCTAAAATATTTTCAATTATTTTGAAAACTCCTACCAACATAAGGGCAGTTGGATGGGCGACCATATCTTATATACCCTTATTGAATATCTTTTAAACTTGTACATGAATAGGGTTGTAGGTATGAGTTATACACATGATTTTCATGTTATTTCATTTTTGTATATTCATATTTATTTTCTTAAATATGTATGCTTCAAATTTTAATTGATATCAATTGGTATTTTTAGTTTCATATATACATATATATGATTTGATTGTGCTTGTTTTACAATATCATTACATTCTTAAAGTACAAATTATATTTATGTTATGCTGATTTTATTTCAAATGTTAATTGATATCTTTACAAGCTTATGCATTAATTTCAAGTGATATTTATTTGGTATCAAAATGTACTTCATGTTTCACCTTCAACTGGTATCAAAATCTACTATTAATATCTTAAAAAAATTATTCTCGACAAATGGTACCAACTTTTGTTTTGTCAACTATAATTTAATTTCATCGGTATCCTAATTCATTTTGTTGATTTCTAGAAATTTCTAAATTTGTTTTGAAAGTAGTTTCAAAATTTTGATATGGTTTGCCTATATGCAAGTGGAGTTTAACGTCTCCTCTATATATTGATTCATATTGAAGTGTATTACACATATAGTAGAACTTAACCTCTCTTCCTTATGTGGTACACATGTGCAGGCGGAGCTTAACATCTCCGCTTATACATTGTATATTATGCTTTTTGTGTGTTAGAGTCTAGTTATCCTTTCTCCATATAATGCATGTATGCAGGGGGAGCTAACTTATCGTCTCTCCTCTTCATGAATGTATATCACATATACATCTTTATTGTTTGGTTGTCCTCACCCTTTTGTTTATAAATTGACAAAAAGAGGGAGAAGAATTTAGAGAGTTTATAAATGCATGCTTAATATTGGTATTTGCATATATATTTTTGTTTAGTCTATATATTTCATTAAATATTTATGTGTTTATTTTTATGCATGAGTTAAGGGAAGCTTCTATGAAGCTTATCTTTAATCCATGCATATATAACTCCATGAGTTTTATCATCAACAAAAAGGGGAGATTTTTGGCCCAAAGGCCCATCACTTTAGTTGATGATGATAAACTCATGTAGTAATAGTACTAATGATCTTGTGTTTATATATTTTCAGTTATTGATCAATATCTTGTTGGAACATGTTTTGATGAAGACATTTGTGAAGCATTTCATTTGGAGCTCTAACTCACGACGAATCAAGAGTTCTTCATGATCAAAACTGCCCAAAGAGAGTTGATATGATGTGTTTTGTAAATATGAAATAGCATATCAAAAGCCTTGATGCACACACACATATCATAGACCTATAGTCGACTTATAGTCTCTTATAGTAGACTAATCACTTGTGTAGTCGACTTGACCCAACTCCTAGTCGACTAATACTGTCTCTCAATTTATACCCAACTCTCTGTTTGTCAAATTAGTCGACTTGACAGTATGTGTAGTCGACTAATAGACCTTGTAGTCGACTAACCCTTTTCCCCTAGTCGAGTAATCCCTGGCCTAGTCGACTTATAAAGGAGTTGCAGTCGACTTGGTTCAGTTATTCAGAAACCAGTCACTTGAACTTATCATGACCTAGTCGACTTGGTCCTCACTATAGTCGACTACCCTTTGGAAAATTGCCTAGTATAGTCGACTAACTCTAAAGGCAAGTCGACTATAGGCAGTTTCTGACTATTGGACAGTTTTTGTATTCTGATATTTTTTGCAACGTTCTTCAATGTTTGAACATTCAAAAGGCACCTATTAACTACCCTAACTACTCCTAGAGTGTAGCTATAAATAGGGTTGTTAATCTAAGGCAAAATACCAATCCTAATATTTAGTTTTCAACTACAAAATTCTGTCAATCCTGAAAACTATTCCCACTTCAGTTCTTCACCAAATTCTGATTCTCTAGTGAAGTTCTCTGAAGTTTTTTCTCCTATACTAGACCTTGTCCATGTTCACATATTGTACCAAGGCTTATAGGAAAGTGTTGTAATACTCAAAGCAATCATTGTACACGGGTGTCTTCTTGGTGTAGAAGCAGTTGTACAAGGTGGAGTTTGTTCTCTTGGTGTAGAGAGAAGGTGTACACATTTGGTAAAGGGGATTTGTCAAGTGGTGTGCATGATTGTGATTTTGGGTGTACAAAATCAAGGATAAAGAAAAATCTCAAGCGGGTGGCTTGGGGATTGGATGTAGGTCACGAGGACCGAACCAGGATAAATCTCTCGTGTTTGCGTTTGTCTAAACTTTTCTGAGATTTGATTTCCTTTATTGCAAGTTTATTTATTTGTTTAACTTAATCCTTCTTTGTTTAGTATTTGTGTTGACTTTGTGTTTTAGATCCATTAGTGCCAACAGAGAAAGTTTAACAATTGGCATCATATCGGGACCAACATTTGGTATCAGAGCAGGTCTCACATTTGGTATCTGAACCCTGAACCGGCATACAAGCCCTGCATACCGAGTCAACAACAAGCAAGGATGGCAACGGAGTTCCCTTCGTCACAATTCAAAGAAGGACATTCTACACCGCTATTCGATGGATCCAACTACAACTATTGGAAGTGTAGAGTGAAGATCTACTTGCAATCGCTCAACTACGAACTTTGGAACATCGTTGAAGCATCGTACACCAAGCCAACAACCAACTACAGCGCTTGAAGTGATGATCAAAGAAGAATGCGAACCTTGACGCCAAAGCGATGAATGCCTTGCTCTATGCATTAACAAAAGAAGAGTTCAATAGAGTGTCAACAGCCACTTCTGCACATCAAATATGGCATACTCTTCAGGTAACACACGAAGGCACAAATAAAGTTAAGGAATCTAAAATATCTGTTCTTGTCCACAGGTTTGAATTATTCAAAATGGAGGAGAATGAAACCATATCAGAAATGGTTACAAGATTCACCGACATTACCAATTCCTTAGCATCCCTTGGAAAGGACTACACACAAGTCGAAAAGTTCGCAAGATACTTCGTGCACTCACACCAGAATGGGAGAAGAAGACAACCGCAATTGAAGAGGCGAATGATCTCTCAACTATGACATTAGAAACCTAATCGGTAATCTAATGGCATATGAAGTGCAGTTAGAAGAAAGAAAGAAAGATGAACGACAACACCACTCAAAGAAAGAACTTGCCTTCCATGCATTCTCCGACACGGACGATTCAAATGACGATGAAGAGGAGATGGCAATGCTTTCAAAGAAAATCAGGAGATTCCTAAAGCAAGGTAAATTTAAATGCTTTAATTGTAACAAAATAGGTCATTTGAAGAAGGATTGCCCTTTGCTCAAGAATAAAAGCAAATACAAGAGCAAAAAGTTCAGAAAGGTGAAAGACTATGAAGCCTCATGGGAAAATAGTGATTCCTCGTCCTCTGACGAAGAAGAAACCACAGAACGTGTCAATCTTGTTACATGGCACTAGAAGATGATGAGGTATCGTTTACCGAACTTTCAGATGTATTTCATGAATTGTTTAATGATCTAAAGCATGAAAAACTGAAAATTAAAGTTTTATCAAAAGAAAATGAAAAACTTTTAAATGAAAATTCATGTTATGCTTTACAAGTATCTTCTATAAATTCTCAACAAGATGAGTTTGAAAAAGTCATATCATCTTTGAAAAATGATAATGAGAAGTTTATAAAAGAGAACATTTTTCTTAAGAAGGAAACTGAGTCTTTGAATAAAAGGATTTCTATTTTAGATAAAGATATTTCAGTTTTCAAAAAGAAATATGAAGATATTTTGCAAAATGTGACTAAGTTCAATCAAGGAAAAGAAAAGTTGAATGATTTATTATCTTTTCGGAAGTTTTCACATAATAATTATGCTATTGGATATATTGAAAATTCTTCATATTGTAGTAATCCATATAGTTCTTTTGTAAAATGAAAGTCTAAGAAAATAAGTTTATATGGATTCCTAAGAATTTAAGTATTTTTGATAAAAATACCTATATTGCATCATACATTCATGATATATGTAATTTATGCAATTATGTGTATATTAACCGGTGGAAACAAAATTCTAATTGGGTTTGTCTCCTAAAGTTAAATGTTTTACTCTTATGATTGGTACCATCTAACGTTTATCTTTCAAGTACCGTATAAGAAGTCAAGAATAATACTTCATATATATTTATATATATTTTATGATATATTTGTTGCAGGGGGAACTAAGTATTTCTATATTTGTTATAACCCATTTTCTGCAGGGGGAGGAAAATATAACCTATTTTCTGCAGGGGGAGCACTTGTGCACAGAACGTGTCATCATCAAAAAGGGGGAGAATGTTGGAACATGTTTTGATGAAGACATTTGTGAAGCATTTCATTTGGAGCTCTAACTCACGACGAATCAAGAGTTCTTCATGATCAAAACTGCCCAAAGAGAGTTGATATGATGTGATTTGTAAATATGAAATAGCATGTCAAAAGTCTTGATGCACACACACATATCATAGACCTATAGTCGACTTATAGTCTCTTATAGTCGACTAATCACTTGTGTAGTCGACTTGAACCAACTCCTAGTCGACTAATCCTGTGTCTCAATTTATACCCAACTCTCTGTTTGTCAAATTAGTCGACTTGACAGTATGTGTAGTCGACTAATAGACCTTGTAGTCGACAAACCCTATTCCCTTATTCGACTAATCCCTGGCCTAGTCGACTTATAAAGGAGTTGCAGTCGACTTGGTTCAGTTATCCAGAAACCTGTCACTTGAACTTATCATGACCTAGTCGACTTGGTCCTCACTATAGTCGATTACCCTTTGAAAAATTGCCTAGTATAGTGATTAGTCTCTAATTTTGCATACTTTTCATCACATTCTCATATTTATTTCATGTAAAATTCTACTAATAAATCCTTGCTTGCTTGATCCTAGGTCCATGTTGGGTAAATGAAGAAGAAGGTCTAAATCACCATTATTTGGTGATTAAAAGGCTTAAAAGGTAGCTATTGACCTAGAGGGCTGACTCTGTCAAAATCAGGAGCGTTAGCTGACAGGGAGACAACAGCGCAGCACGCAGCAGGCGGCACCGCACGTACTGCCCAAGGAAAGCCGCGGAAACGCGGCATTTTGTCGCGAAAACGCGGCCAACCCAGAAACCAAGAGATCCAGCCGACAGGGGGACAACCAGGCGGCGCGCACCAGGTGGCGCTGCGCGCGCCGCAAAAGCATTACCGTGAAAACGCGGCAAAGCCGCGTTTCCGTGGCCATGTGGGCGCGCGACAGGGGACAACCAGGCAGCGCGCGGCGGGGGACAATCAGGCAGCGCGCAGCAGGCGGCGCTGCGCGCGCCGCCAAAGTAATGCCGCGGAAACGCGGCAAAGGCCGCGTTTCCGCGGCCATGTGGCAGCGCGGCGCGCCGCGTTTTGGGCCAGGGTTTGTCCCCTGGCCCCCCTCATTCCTGATGCCTATAAAAGCCCAGGAGGGTTCTTCAGTTGGGAGATCCAGGGAGTTGGAGAAATTTGTAGTTTTTTTTTAGGTTTAGTTGTTGTTGTTGTTCTTCTTCTTTTAAGTTCTAGGTTTAGGATTTAGCCATTAAAGTGAAAGAGAGAGAGTTTGTAAGGAGTTGTATTTGGAAGGGTGACAAGATAAATACAAGTACTACTTCTCTTCCTTCTTTCCATTTATTTGTCCTTGCATTTGCTTTTACATTCTTGCTTTAGTGTAACTCCTTCTTTTTATCTCTTTTCTTTTGTTGTTCTTTTCTTTACCATGTGTAACTAACTCCTCCATAGCATGGCTAACTAACTACTAACCCCCTAATCTTTAACTGCTTAATCGATAACCCGCATGAGTCAATAGTGTCAACAAGCCTTGTGCAAACAAGAGCTATGACATCTTAAGACGAGGGTTCTAACTCTAACTTACCTACAAGTATTTACCTTCTTATATTTCATACTTAAATAGTTTTGATGATCTATAAGTTTTGTACTTTGCTTGTTGTTGTAAGTTAAAGACTTTCCTTTTAACTTTGCCGATACCATTAGTGCACTCGTATCTTCCCGTATTCTTGCCTTCTAATGGATCTTGATATGGGAATGTCCGAGTTTTTGCCATGTAAAGCAAAGTTATAGAAAGAACTTTCACTCGATTTCCACGTGAATAGTTCCATTGCATCAGGGGTAAGCTTGCCTATGATCCATCGTGAGGCACATCTTCAAGAAGTTAGGGATTAGTGGGAGCAATTAGTAGAAGGTTAGCCATGCGTTTTTACAACTAAGAAAAATTCACTTTTACAAACTAACAAAACATTTTCCAACAATCCTTGAAACAACTTGTTTTCACTTTTTAAATCTTTATTTGGAAACAAAGAACATTCTCTTTTCTTAAACATAAAAGCCGCATCAAGCTTCCATCGCTCTCCCTCCTTGTGGATACGACCTGTATAGCCACTTCGCTACTACGGAAGAATCGCAAAAGCAGTAACTTCGACCCACACTTACTTCTCATATTTTAGTACTTGCTTTTTGCCGATCAAATTTTGGCGCCGTTGCCGGGGAGGGAACGACTTTATTGTTCACTACTAAAGATTGTTCTTTTTCTTTTTGTGTAGGAGAAGTACCAAGGAGCTCACTTTCAAGGAAAGCAAAAGAGGTGGCCAAGGACATTGCGCGAGGATTTATTTGCCCTCGGAAAATTCGTGTAAAAACGAGTTTTTTCGATTGAAGTACTAACCTACTCGTTTGCAGGGTTGCCGAGCGCCACTATAAAAAAAAAAAGTGCTTTCAAAATTTCTAGTTTCCTTGGATGCTTCACCATATGCATGTGTAATAAATTCAACAGAAATTTACTTGTTGCTTAATTGAAAATGGATTAGACTTTTGCATTTAGGGCACGTGTCTATTTCAATTCATTCAATTTCTGTTGAAGAGTGCTGGAAACAAGGTACGTGTGCATTCATATAGAATAGGACCAACATTCTGAAGTGATTTACCGCTTTGAGTGTTACCTTGTTGTGAATAAACTGTACACTTGCACAATTGATTTTAAGGGCAAAACCCAAATAAACAAGATAAGGTGGGGATTTCATCACCCTTCCTTAGCCCAAAAATCATCTCCAAGTGCACTCACTTTTTCCCAAGTCTTAAATAAAAATCAATAGACGTTGGCCCTAGGGACATCTCGGACTCACTAAGAGATTAACCGAGGTTGGAAATTATAAGAACTATACTCCTGCAAAATCGGTGTCTAAGGAAAGTGGATTGAGAGGTAAAGCCTCGAAAGCTCCGTGGTTTGGCATAATTAGGCCCGTGGCTCCGCCCGGATACCTCCCCCCGAGCTTTGCCCTTTCCTGGCCGATTAGCTTGTAGTCGAGTTCTTGCAGCAACCTTCCCCGAGAATCGACCAGTTAGGAGTCGTCTAGGTTCAGGTACCTTAGACTAAGGCTTGTGGTTGTTTTTGATTTCTTTTGTTTGTTTTTATTCTTTTCGATTGTTTGCTATTTTCACATTGGTTGTGGTGTGCTGAATGCAAGAGTGGGTGAGAAATCCTTCAACTTCCAGATTAACAAGAAACACTTCTCTACCTTTGCATCCAGAACCAGTGATGGCGTCACTTCAGGATAAATTTTACCCGATCAGAACCTCGCTTTCATCTTGCATAAAACTTCCTGAAGCAAACGGAAATAACTTTGAGTTAAAGCCCCAATTCATTAACACTCTTCCCAAATTTCATGGTTTAGAATCAGAGGATGCATACTTCTTTGTTAGGGAATTTGAAGAAGTATGCCTTATGATGCGAATACCCCAGCTAGGAGACGATGCCGTTAGGTTACGTTTCATCCCTTTTCCCTAAAGGACCTAGCTAAGAAGTGGTTGTACAGTTTGGCAGCAGATTCAGTCACGACGTGGGATGATTTCGTCAAGGCTTTCTTGAAGAAATTTTACCCAATTCACAAAACTGCCCTCATTAGGAAGAACATCATGCAGTTTAAGCAAGACCCGAGCGAACCATTTTGGAGATACTTTGAGCGATTCAAAGATCTCCTCGCTCAGTGCCCTCATCATGGCGTGGAGAAATGGCGTCAGTGCCAGATTCTCTACGATGGTTTAGATTATCAGACTAAGACCCTGTTAGAAACGATGTGTCAGGGAGGGTTCTTGCAGAAGGATGAGAATCAGGGTTGGGATTTGTTTGAGGATTTAGCGGAGAAAACCCTGCAATGGGAGCCAGCCTCGGAAAAACCTAGGAATTCACAATCTATAGCTTCAAGAGGAGGGCTCCTATCCCTAGAATTATCCATAGCTGCCGAGGCTAAGATTGCTACCCTGATGAGAAGGATAGAGGCTCTGGAAACAAAAGAGCTTGCTAGTGTCAACCAGATCAACCCACCACCGATTCACAATCTGGTTGTTCATATTGTCAGGCACTGAACCATGTCTTTGAAGAGTGCCCTGTTTTCCATGCCCAACAAATGCCACCGGAACACATGAACGCGGCTTACTCACGGCCGCCTCAAAACCCCTACTCGCAGACCTACAATCCCGGCTGGAGGAATCACCCTAATTTATCCTGGGCCCAAAACAATCCTCCCAGGCCTAATTTTTCTAACAACTTTCACCACCCTGCTCCTCCACCACCTTTTCCTAGTCAAGCCCCATCTTCGTCCTCCCAAGGCTCTCCAATGGAAAAGAAAATCAGTAAATTGGAGGAGAGCATAGAGGCTTTCATTAAGTCCCAGGCTGCTTTCATGCAGAACCAGGGACAAACTCTGAATAGTCATTCACAGGCCATATCAAGGTTGGAATTGCAGATGAGCCAGTTAGCTACTTCCCTAAGTGAAAGACCTAAGGGTACTTTGCCTAGTCAGCCATTAGTTAACCCAAAAACCTCCAACCAAGCATATGAAGTCCAGGATCCATCAATTAACCAGTGTAATGCTGTTCACACACTGAGATCTGGAAAGAAGGTAGACAACCAGGTCTACCAGCAGAAGAGTCCAGTCCATCCTGATCCCATTCAAGCCTCCACCTCTGCTAGTTCCTCCCAATCCGCTCCACAGACATCTGACGAGGACAAAGCTGCGAACAAGTTCACAAGCCTGTAGCACCCTTTCCCAATAGGCTTAGGAACAATAATAAAAATATGCACATGGAGAAAATGCTAGAGATGTTCAACCAGGTTAAGTTAAATGTGCCACTTCTAGACGCTATCCAACAAGTCCGGGCTTATGCCAAATTTCTGAAGGATATGTGTACTAAGAAGAGAAAGACCAATGTGCCCAAGAAAGTGTTCTTGGCCACTAACATAAGCGAAATTCTGTCTGGTCCCATTCTGGTGAAATACAAGGATCCCGGATGTCCCACCATTTCCTGCACCATAGGACAGACTGAAATCAGTAGAGCGCTTCTTGACATGGAGCAAGTATCAACTTGCTACCTCTCTCTGTATACCAGCAACTTGGGTTGGGTGAGCTAAGCCCAACTCGAGTCACCATTCAGCTAGCTGACCGATCTGTGAAGATCCCAAAGGGGGAAATCACAGATGTCCTCATCCGGGTCGGGGATTTCATTTACCCCGTTGACTTCATTGTGCTCGAGACCCAACCTGTGTCCAATCTTAGGTCTCAAACTCCGTCATCTTAGGGCGCCCATTCCTAGCTACAGCCAATGCCATAATCAACTGTAGGAACGGGTCCATGCGATTAACTTTCGGAGACATGACGAAGGAAGTCAATGTTTTCAATCTTGGAAGACAACCTAGGGATGTCAATGATCAAACATTCAAGGTCAATTCTATTGAAACCTGACCAGTGAGCATGAGGAATGCATGGAGATAGAAGCTGAGGCAGAGTTTGATCTAGAGGATGAGGATTTTAATCTAGACCAGATCGTGGATTCAGCAGTGGATTGGGCATCAAACCCCAGTGTACCCCATCTTAGGATCGAAAGCCCAGAGATTCCCTCCAATGAAACAACACCTTCCCTAGAGTTGAAAGTCCTGCTTGAACATCTCAAGTACGCCTACCTGGGCGGAAAGGACACCTTGCCAGTCATCATAGCATCCCACTTGACTGAGCAACAAGAGGACAACTTAATGTCTATTCTGGAAAGACATAGGGAAGCCATTGGATGGACAATGAAGGACATCAAGGGAATAAGTCCAGCCATAGTGCAACATAGAATCCGTTTAGTTGATGAAGCAACCCCTAGGAGGGACCCACAACGCTGGCTTAACCCTCTCATGCAAGAGGCAGTGAAGGCTGAAATTCTGAAACTATTAGATAATGGGATCATTTATCTCATTTCTGATAGCCAATGGGTTAGCCCGGTTCATGCGGTCCCAAAGAAGGCTGGCTTTACGGTAGTAGAAATGAGGAAAAAGAGTTGGTACAAACAAGACTGCCTACCAAGGTTTGTGTTTGTATCGACTACAGAAAGTTGAATGCTGCTACCCGTAAAGACCACTTCCCGCTACCCTTCATCGACCAAATGCTTGAGCGTTTGGCTGGACATGAGTACTACTGCTTTCTGGATGGGTACTCGGGATACAATCAAATCCCCATTGCTACAGAAGACCAAGAAAAGATGACATTCACCTGCCGTTCGAAACTTTTGCTTATAGGCGTATGCCTTTTGGATTGTGCAATGCTCCTGCAACGTTCTAACGGTGCATGCTTAGTTTGTTCTCTGATATGGTGGAACGTTTTCTGGAGATTTTCATGGATGACTTCTCCATCTACTAAGATTCATTTAATCAATGTCTTCATCACTTAGAGTTAGTGCTACAAAGATGCATTGAGAAGAACCTAACTCTAAACTGGGAAAAATGTCACTTTATGGTGAGACAAGGGATTGTCTTGGGCCATGAGATTTCGAGGAGAGGCATAGAAGTCGATAAGGCTAAGGTAGAAGTGATTGCTAAGCTTCCACCACCCAAAGCATCAAGGATATTAGATCCTTTTTAGGGTATGCTGGGCTCTACCGACGGTTCATTAAGGACTTTAGCAAAATCGCGAGGCCCTAACCAACCTGCTCACTAAGGACGTGCCCTTTGATTTCAATGATGAATGTTTCAAATCATGGGGGAAGCTTAAGCAAGAACTGATTTCTGCACCTATCATTTCTGCTCCTAATTGGGCCCAGCCATTTGAAATCACGTGTGATGCATCTGATTCTGCTATTGGCGCTGTTCTAGGACAGCGCATCGATAATAGGTAGCACGTGATTTACTATTCGAGTAGGACCTTGAATGACGCCCAACAGAATTATACAACGACTGAGAAGGAATTATTGGCTGTTGTCTTTGCGTTAGAAAAGTTCCGGCCCTACTTGTTAGGTTCGAAAATGGTGATTTTCACAGATCACTCGGCTCTTAAATACCTCATGACCAAGAAGGAAGCAAAAGCCCGACTGATTCGGTGGATCCTTTTGCTTCAAGAATTTGACTTAGAAATCCGGGATAAAAGAGGTATCGAAAATGTGGTTGCTGATCATCTCTCACGAATTCCGAATGCACCAACCATCCCAGCCCCGATCAACAAGAATTTCCCGGACGAGCACATCCTAGCCATTCTTAAGGAACCCTGGTATGCTGACATCGTTAACTACCTAGCCACGGGACAATTACCTGCTGACTGGACAAAGCAAGACCAAGACCGCTTCTTTGCCCAAGTACGGTACTTCTTCTGGGAAGAACCGTATCTTTTTAAGTATTGTCCAGATCAAATAATTAGACGATGCATACCTGAGGAGGAACAGAGGAGTGTGCTCAGCTTTTGCCATGACCTTGCATGCGGAGGACACTTCGGTCCCCGCATGACTGCAGAAAAAGTTCTACAAAGTGGGTTCTACTGGCCCACTTTGTTCAGAGACTCATATCATTTTTCAAGTCATGTGCAAACTGTCAGAAGATCAAGAAAATTTCTAGAAGAGACATGATGCCCCTGAACCCAATCCTTGAAGTTGAAATTTTTGATGTTTGGGGTATTGATTTCATGGGGCCATTCCCCAACTCCTTCGGCAACCAATTCATTTTGGTTGCTGTCGATTATGTCTCTAAGTGGGTAGAAGCTGTGCCAACCAAGACGAATGACAACAAAGTGGTTGTCAAATTTCTCAAAGAAAACATCTTCTCCCGATTTGGCACCCCTCGAGCAATAATTAGTGATAACGGATCGCATTTCTGCAACAGAGTTTTTAAGCTCTGATACGAAAATATTCCATCAATTACAAGTTATCGACCCCGTATCATCCCCAGACAAATGGGCAGGTTGAAGTCACCAACCGACAGATCAAGTTCATTCTGGAAAAGACTGTTGGACAAAACCGAAAGGATTGGTCGGTTAAGCTCAATGATGCATTGTGGACTTACCGTACCGCATTTAAAACAGTTCTGGGGATGTCTCCTTATAGAATCGTGTTTGGCAAAGCCTGTCATCTGCCAGTAGAGTTAGAACACCGGGCCCTCTGGGCAATTAAGCAACTCAACTTTGACCTAACCAAAGCCGGTGAACTTAGGAAACTGCAGATTTTTGAATTAGAGGAGATACGGAATGAAGCTTATGAGAATGCACGAATCACCAAGAGCAGGACCAAACTTTTCCATGACCAATTCATAACCCGAAAAAACTTTGCCCCGGGAGATAGGGTTCTGCTGTACAATTCTAGGCTTCATATTTTTGCGGGGAAACTAAAAACTCGTTGGTCAGGACCATTCATTGTGCGCACTGTTTTCCCACACGGTACCGTGCTTATCGCAGATCCTAAAAGTAACACGGAATTTAACCTGAATGGGCAAAGACTGAAGCTCTTCTTAACCACTGAGCCGATGATTCCAGATGATAGTGTGCTGACTCTTTTTGCTCCATCATACACCTAACCACAACAAACAATTAAAAAAAAATGTTTATATGCTTACCCCATGTACATTCTTCTTGACATTTCCTTTAGCCTCTTCGTACTTGGCCGGCCCGAGTCCACAAAGACGGTGACATCATCTCTTCCCCCTATTTATTACATTTACATTTTCATCTGCATTCATTGAGGACAATGCATTAGATAGGTGTGGGGGGTGCTAACACTTTTTCTTTTTCTTTTTTCCTTTCTTCTTTCAAAAAAAAAATCTCTCAGATTGAAAAGAATTTCATACTCTTTATAAAAATACCAAAAGATTGTAGGAATTACGGGAACCTTAGTAATAAATCTTTATTTTTGCCTGAGTAAATAAGAAAGATTGGTTTGACTAAAGAGTTAGAAAGGATAAGGAAAACAACTCACACCTTTTTATTTAGCCTTAGTAGAATATGCATAATTCACACACACATGCTTGGGATTTAGAAACACACCTCTTAAAAAAAAAAACGGAGCTGGATAATTGTGCCTCAAGAAGCATGATTACTCACGCCAGAAAAAACAATCTTTATAAATAAATCTTGATTTCTTGGCCTACTCCACTTGCATATTTGACCTGAAGGGTGTTTTTTCACCTGGTGCCCTAAGACCATCTGGTTTGGAGTCATCGGTTTGATATGTGCTACATAAGTGAAGTAGAAAGCCTAATGGAACCAGGAATAATAAGTAAATATTAATTAAATAATATTCGAAGTTGAGTTGAAAAATCCCAAGCATATCACACTTACACAGTATGCATATTTATCTAAAGCAAAATAAAAGAATGAGTTAGAAGTACAAGATCCTTTCTAAATTTAAAGAAAAACCATAATTTCTTTTTTTATGAAGGCTAAATATAAGAGGACTTATGAGGGTTAAACCTAATTCCTACATCATTCGGTCATGTTTATTTAGATGATTGAAAGTTCTTTTTCATATATATATATACATATATTTCTTTCTGAAACAACTAACTTCTTTACTTACATGATTTTGTGGGTGCAATCCGTTGAAAACCCTCAGGAGACAACACTCCTCCTCTAGGGGAAACTTAGAGGTTTAAAGGCTTGTTGCACATGCTCAGTACAATCGCGTTACCTGCGAAAAGGGTATAATAATTTTCTTATTTTTGTTTTGCTCGGGACGAGCAAAAAGATAAGTGTGGGGGTGTGATTAGTCTCTAATTTTGCATACTTTTCATCACATTCTCATATTTATTTCATGTAAAATTCTACTAATAAATCCTTGCTTGCTTGATCCTTGGTCCATGGTGGGTAAATGAAGAAGAAGGTCTAAATCACCATTATTTGTCGATTAAAAGGCTTAAAAGGTAGCTATTGACCTAGAGGGCTGACTCTGTCAAAATCAGGAGCGTTAGCCGACAGGGAGACAACAGCGCAGCACGCAGCAGGCGGCGCCGCACGTACCGCCTAAGGAAAGCCGCGGAAACGCGGCCAACCCAGAAACCAAGAGATCCAGCCGACAGGGGGACAACCAGGCGACGCGCACCAGGCGGCGCTGCGCGCGCCGCAAAAGCATTGCCGCGAAAACGCGACAAAAGCCGCGTTTCCGCGGCCATGTGGGCGCACGGCGGGGGACAACCAGGCGGCGCGCGGCGGGGGACAACCAGGCGGCGTGCGGCGGGGGACAATCAGGCGGCGCGCAGCAGGCGGCGCTGCGCGCGCCGCCAAAGTAATGCCACGGAAACGCAGCAAAGGCCGCGTTTCCGCGGCCATGTGGCAACGCGGCGCGCCGCGTTTTGGGCCAGGGTTTGTCCCCTGGCCCCCCTCATTCCTGATGCCTATAAAAGCCCAGGACGGTTCTTCAGTTGGGAGATCCAGGGAGTTGGAGAAATTTGTTTTTTTTGGGTTTAGTTGTTGTTGTGTTCTTCTTCTTCTAAGTTCTAGGTTTAGGATTTAGCCATTAAAGTGAAAGAGAGAGAGTTTATAAGGAGTTGTATTTGGAAGGGTGACAAGATAAATACAAGTACTACTTCTCTTCCTTCTTTCCATTTATTTGTCCTTGCATTTGCTTTTACATTCTTGCTTTAGTGTAACTCCTTCTTTTTATCTCTTTTCTTTTGTTGTTCTTTTCTTTACCATGTGTAACTAACTCCTCCATAGCATGGCTAACTAACTACTAACCCCCTAATCTTTAACTGCTTAATCGATAATCCGCATGAGTCAATAGTGTCAACAAGCCTTGTGCAAACAGGAGCTATGACATCTTAAGACGAGGGTTCTAACTCTAACTTACCTACAAGTATTTACCTTCTTATATTTCATACTTAAATAGTTTTGATGATCTATAAGTTTTGTACTTTGCTTGTTGTTGTAAGTTAGAGACTTTCCTTTTAACTTTGCCGATACCATTAGTGCACTCGTGTCTTCCCGTATTCTTGCCTTCTAATGGATCTTGATATGGGAATGTCCGAGTTTTTACCGTGTAAAGCAAAGTTATAGGAAGAACTTTCACTCGATTTCCACGTGAATAGTTCCATTGCATCAGGGGTAAGCTTGCCTATGATCCATCGTGAGGCACATCTTCAAGAAGTTAGGGATTATTGGGAGCAATTAGTAGAAGGTTAGCCATGCGTTTTTACAACTAAGAAAAATCCACTTTTACAAACTACCAAAACATTTTCCAACAATCCTTGAAACAACTTGTTTTCACTTTTTAAATTCTTTATTTGGAAAAAAAGAACATTCTCTTTTCTTAAACATAAAAGCCGCATCAAGTTTCCATCGCTCTCCCTCCTTGTGGATACGACCCGTATAGCCACTTCGCTACTACGAAAGAATCACAAAAGCAGTAACTTCGACCCACACTTCCTTCTCATATTTTAGTACTTGCTTTTTGCCGATCATATAGTCGATTAACTCTAAAGGCAAGTCGACTATAGGCAGTTTCTGTATTCTGGTATTTTTTGCAACGTTCTTTAATGTTTGAACATTCAAAAGGCACCTATTAACTACCCTAACTATTCCTAGAGTGTAGCTATAAATAGGGTTGTTAATCTAAGGAAAAATACTAATCCTAATCTTCAGTTTTCAACCACAAAATTCTGTCAGTCCTGAAAACTGTTCCCACTTCAGTTCTTCACCAAATTCTGATTCTCTAGTGAAGTTCTCTGAAGTTTTTTCTCCTATACTTGACCTTGTCCACGTTCACATATTGTACCAAGGCTTATAGGAAAGTGTTGTAATACTCAAAGCAATCATTGTACACGGGTGTCTTCTTGGTGTAGAAGCAGTTGTATAAGGTGGAGTTTGTTCTCTTGGTGTAGAGAGAAGGTGTACACATTTGGCAAAGGGGATTTGTCAAGTGGTGTGCATGGTTGTGATTTGGGTGTACAAAATTAAGGATAAAGGAAAATCTCAAGCGGGTGGCTTGGGGACTGGATGTAGGTCACGAGGACCGAACCAGGATAAATCTCTCGTGTTTGCGTTTGTCTAAATTTTTCTGAGATTTGATTTCCTATATTGCAAGTTTATTTATTTGTTTAACTTAATCCTTCTTTGTTTAGTATTTGTGTTGACTTTGTGTTTTAGATCCATTAGTGCCAACAGAGAAAGTTCAACAATTGGCATCATATCGGGACCAACATTTGGTATCAGAGCAGGTCTCACATTTGGTATCTGAACCCTGAACCGGCATACAAGCCCTGCATACCTAGTCAACAACAAGTAAGGATGGCAACGGAGTTCCCTTCATCACAATTCAAAGAAGAACATTCTACACAACGTCCACCGCAATTTGACGGATCCAACTACAACTATTGAAAGTGTAGAATGAAGATCTACTTGCAATTGCTCAACTACGAACTTTGGAACATCGTTGAAGCATCGTACACTAAGCCAACAACCAACTACAGCGCTTGGAGTGATGATCAAAGGAAGAATGCGAACCTTGACGCCAAAGCGATGAATGCCTTGTTCTGTGCATTAACCAAAGAAGAGTTCAACAGAGTGTCAACAGCCACTTCTGCACATCAAATATGGCATACTCTTCAGGTAACACACGAAGGCACAAATAAAGTTAAGAAATCAAAAATATCTGTTCTTGTCCACAGGTTTGAATTATTCAAAATGGAGGAGAATGAAACCATATCAGAAATGGTTACAAGATTCACCGATATTACCAATTCCTTAGCATCCCTTGGAAAGGACTGCACACAAGTCGAAAAAGTTCGCAAGATACTTTGTGCACTCACACCAGAATGGGAGAAGAAGACAACCGCAATTGAAGAAGCGAATGATCTCTCAACTATGACATTAGAAAGCCTAATCGGTAATCTAATGGCATATGAAGTGCGGTTAGAAGAAAGAAAGAAGGATGAACGACAACACCACTTAAAGAAGAAAGAACTTGCCTTCCATGCATCCTCCGACACGGACGATTCAAATGACGATGAAGAGGAGATGGCAATGCTTTCAAAGAAATTCAGGAGATTCCTAAAGCAAGGTAAATTTAAATGCTTTAATTGTAACAAAACATGTCATTTGAAGAAGGATTGCCTTTTGCTCAAGAAAAAAGCAAATACAAGAGCAAAAAGTTCAGAAAGGTGAAAGACTATGAAGCCTCATGCGAAAACAGTGATTCCTCGTCCTCTGACGAAGAAGAAATAATAGAACGTGTCAATCTTTGTTACATGGCACTAGAAGATGATGAGGTATCGTTTACTGAACTTTTAGATGCATTTCATGAATTGTTTAATGATCCAAAGCATGAAAAACTGAAAAATAATGTTTTATCAAAAGAAAATGAAAACTTTTAAATGAAAATTTATGTTATGCTTTACAAGTATCTTCTATAAATTCTCAACAAGATGAGTTTGAAAAAGTCATATCATCTTTGAAAAATAATAATGAGAAGTTTATAAAAGAGAACATTTTTCTTAAAAAGGAAACTGAGTCTTTGAATAAAATAGTTTCTATTTTAGATAAAGATATTTCAGTTTTCAAAAAGAAATATGAAGATATTTTGCAAAATGTGACTAAGTTCAATCAAGGAAAAGAAAAGTTGAATGATTTATTATCTTTTCGGAAGTTGTCACATAATAATTATGGTATTGGATATATTGAAAATTCTTCATATTGTAGTAATCCATATAGTTCTTTTGTAAAATGAAAGTCTAAGAAAAATAAGTTTATATGGATTCCTAAGAATTTAAGTATTTTTGATAAAAATACCTATATTGCATCATACATTCATGATATATGTAATTCATGCAATTATGTGTATACTAACAGGTGGAAACCAAATTCTAATTGGGTTTGGTCTCCTAAAGGTTAAATGTTTTACTCTTATGATTGGTACCATCTAACGTTTATCTTTCAGGTACCATATAAGAAGTCAAGAACAATACTTCATATATATATATTTTATGATATATTTGTTGCAGGGGGAGAACAAAGTATTTCTATATTTGTTATAACCCATTTTCTGCAGGGGGAGGAAAATATAACCTATTTTCTGCAGGGGGAGCACTTGTGCGCAGAACGTGTCATCATCAAAAAGGGGGAGAATGTTGGAACATGTTTTGATGAAGACATTTGTGAAGCATTTCATTTGGAGCTCTAACTCACGACGAATCAAGAGTTCTTCATGATCAAAACTGCCCAAAGAGAGTTAATATGATGTGATTTGTAAATATGAAATAGCTTGTCAAAAGCCTTGATGCACACACACATATCATAGACCTATAGTCGACTTATAGTCTCTTATAGTCGACTAATCACTTGTGTAGTCGACTTGAACCAACTCCTAGTCGACTAATCCTGTGTCTCAATTTATACCCAACTCTCTGTTTGTCAAATTAGTCGACTTGACAGTATGTGTAGTTGACTAATAGACCTTGTAGTCGACTAACCCTATTCCCCTAGTCGACTAATCCCTGGCCTAGTCGACTTATAAAGGAGTTGCAGTCGACTTGGTTCAGTTATCCAGAAACCTGTCACTTGAATATATCATGACCTAGTCGACTTGGTCCTCACTATAGTCGACTACTCTTTGGAAAATTGCCTAGTATAGTCGACTAACTCTAAAGGCAAGTCGACTATAGGCAGTTTCTGACTGTTGGACAGTTTCTGTATTCTGGTATTTTTTGCAACGTTCTTCAATGTTTGAACATTCAAAAGGCACCTATTAACTACCCTAACTACTACTAGAGTGTAGCTATAAATAGGGTTGTTAATCTAAGGAAAAATACCAATCCTAATCTTCAGTTTTCAACAACAAAATTCTGTCAATCCTGAAAACTGTTTCCACTTCAGTTCTTCACCAATTCTGATTCTCTAGTGAAGTTCTCTGAAGTTTTTTCTCCTATACTAGACCTTGTCCACGTTCACATATTATACTAAGGCTTATAGGAAAGTGTTGTAATACTCAAAGCAATCATTGTATATGAGTGTCTTCTTGGTGTAGAAGCAGTTGTACAAGGTGGAGTTTGTTCTCTTGGTGTAGAGAGAAGGTGTACGCATTTGGCAAAGGGGATTTGTCAAGTGGTGTGCATGATTGTGATTTTGGGTGTACAAAATCAAGGATAAAGGAAAATCTCAAGCGGGTGGCTTGGGGACTGGATGTAGGTCACGAGGATCGAACCAGGATAAATCTCTCGTGCTTGCGTTTGTCTAAACTTTTCTGAGATTTGATTTCCTTTATTGCAAGTTTATTTATTTGTTTAACTTAATCCTTCTTTGTTTAGTATTTGTGTTGACTTTGTGTTTTAGATCCATTAGTGCCAACAGAGAAAGTTCAACAATTGGCATCATATCGGGACCAACATTTGGTATCAGAGCAGGTCTCACATTTGGTATCTGAACCCTGAACCGGCATACAAGCCCTGCATACCTAGTCAACAACAAGCAAGGATGGCAACGGAGTTCCCTTTGTCACAATTCAAAGAAGGACATTCTACACAACGTCCACCGCTATTTGACGGATCCAACTACAACTATTGGAAGTGTAGAATGAAGATCTACTTGCAATCGCTCAACTACGAACTTTGGAACATCGCTGAAGCATCGTACAGCAAGCCAACAACCAACTACAGCACTTGGAGTAATGATCAAAAGAAGAATGCGAATCTTGACGCCAAAGCGATGAATGCTTTATTCTGTGCATTAACCAAAGAAGAGTTCAACAGAGTGTCAACAGCCACTTCTGCACATCAAATATGGCATACTCTTCAGGTAACACACGAAGGCACAAATAAAGTTAAGGAATCTAAAATATCTGTTCTTGTCCACAGGTTTGAATTATTCAAAATGGAGGAGAATGAAACCATATCAGAAATGGTTACAAGATTCACCGACATTACCAATTCCTTAGCATCCCTTGCAAAGGACTACACACAAGTCGAAAAAGTTCGCAAGATACTTCGTGCACTCACACAGAATGGGAGAAGAAGACAACCGCAATGAAGAGGCGAATGATCTCTCAACTATGACATTAGAAAACCTAATCGGTAATATAATGGCATATGAAGTGTAGTTAGAAGAAAGAAAGAAGGATGAACAACAACACCACTCAAAGAAGAAAGAACTTGCCTTCCATGCATCCTCCGACACGGACGATTCAAATAACGATGAAGAGGAGATGGCAATGCTTTCAAAGAAATTCAGGAGATTCCTAAAGCAAGGTAAATTTAAATGCTTTAATTGTAACAAAACAGGTCATTTGAAGAAGGATTGCTCTTTGCTCAAGAATAAAAGCAAATACATGAGCAAAAAGTTCAGAAAGGTGAAAGACTATGAAGCCTCATGGGAAAACAGTGATTCCTCGTCCTCTGACGAAGAACAAATCACAGAACGTGTCAATCTTTGTTACATGGTACTAGAAGATGATGAGGTATCGTTTACTGAACTTTCAGATGCATTTCATGAATTGCTTAATGATCTAAAGCATGAAAAACTGAAAAATAAAGTTTTATCAAAAGAAAATGAAAAACTTTTAAATGAAAAATTCATGTTATGTTTTACAAGTATCTTCTATAAATTCTCAACAAAATGAGTTTGAAAAAGTCATATCATCTTTGAAAAATGATAATGAGAAGTTGATAAAAGAGAACATTTTTCTTAAAAAGGAAACTGAGTCTTTGAATAAAAGGATTTCTATTTTAGATAAAGATATTTCAGTTTTCAAAAAGAAATATGAAGATATTTTGCAAAATGTGACTAAGTTCAATTAAGGAAAAGAAAAGTTGAATGATTTATTATCTTTTCGGAAGTTGTCACGTAATAATTATGGTATTAGATATATTGAAAATTCTTCATATTGTAGTAATCCATATAGTTCTTTTGTAAAATGAAAGTCTAAGAAAAATTAGTTATATGGATTCCTAAGAATTTAAGTATTTTGATAAAAATACCTATATTGCATCATACATTCATGATATATGTAATTCATGCAATTATGTGTATACTAACAGGTGAAAACGAAATTTTAATTGGGTTTGGTCTCCTAAAGGTTAAATCTTTTACTCTTATGATTGGTACCATCTAACATTTATCTTTCAGGTAACATATAAGAAGTCAAGAACAATACTTCATGTATATATATTTTATGATATATTTGTTGTAGGGAGAGAACAAAGTATTTCTATATTTGTTATAACCCATTTTCTGCAGGGGGAGGAAAATATAACCTATTTTCTGCAGGGGGAGCACTTGTGCACACAACGTGTCATCATCAAAAAGGGGGAGAATGTTGGAACATGTTTTGATGAAGACATTTGTGAAGCATTTCATTTGGAGCTCTAACTCACGACGAATCAAGAGTTCTTCATGATCAAAACTACCCAAAGAGAGTTGATATGATGTGTTTTGTAAATATGAAATAGCAAGTCAAAAGCCTTGATGCGCACACACATATTATAGACCTATAGTCGACTTATAGTCTCTTATAGTCGACTAATCACTTGTGTAGTCGACTTGAACCAACTCCTAGTCGACTAATCCTGTGTCTCAATTTATACCTAACTCTCTGTTTGTCAAATTACTCGACTTGACAGTATGTGTAGTCGACTAATAGACCTTGTAGTCGACTAACCCTATTCCCCTAGTCGACTAATCCCTGGCCTAGTCGACTTATAAAGGAGTTGCAGTCGACTTGGTTTAGTTATCTAGAAACCTGTCACTTGAACTTATCATGACCTAGTCGACTTGGTCCTTACTATAGTCGACTACCATTTGGAAAATTGCCTAGTATAGTCGACTAACTCTAAAGGCAAGTCGACTATAGGCAGTTTCTGACTGTTGGACAGTTTCTGTATTCTGGTATTTTTTGCAACGTTCTTCAATGTTTGAACATTCAAAAGGCACCTATTAACTACCCTAACTACTCCTAGAGTGCAGCTATAAATAGGGTTGTTAATCTAAGGCAAAATACCAATCCTAATCTTCAGTTTTCAACCACAAAATTCTGTCAATCCTGAAAACTGTTCCCATTTCAGTTCTTCACCAAATTCTGATTCTCTAGTGAAGTTCTCTGAAGTTTTTTCTCCTATACTAGACCTTGTCCACGTTCACATATTGTACCAAGGCTTATAGGAAAGTGTTGTAATACTCAAAGCAATCATTATACACGGGTGTCTTCTTGGTGTAGAAGCAGTTGTACAAGGTGGAGTTTGTTCTCTTGGTGTAGAGAGAAGGTGTACACATTTGGCAAAGGGGATTTGTCAAGTGATGTGCATGGTTGTGATTTTGGGTGTACAAAATCAAGGATAAAGGAAAATCTCAAGCGGGTGGCTTGGGGACTGGATGTAGGTCACGAGGACCGAACCAGGATAAATCTCTCGTGTTTGCGTTTGCCTAAACTTTTCTGAGATTTGATTTCCTTTATTGCAAGTTTATTTATTTGTTTAACTTAATCCTTCTTTATTTAGTATTTTTGTTGACTTTGTGTTTTAGATCCATTAGTGCCAACAGAGAAAGTTCAACAATTGGCATCATATCGGGACCAACATATCTTAGTAGGTGTTTAGCTTAAATAAAGGAGTTTTGGAGCTAACACATATAGATTCAAAAGCTCGTGCGTCAAGATCGTATCTAGCACTCGGTTGGCGTAAAGCTCTTTGGATCATATTTGGATCGAGTTGGCTTGGAGAAGGAGTTCTAAAAGAAGACTTCGGTTTGTGTTTAGTTTAGTTGTGTTTAGATCTTGTGTAAAGATAGATTAGTGTTGATATGCTCAAGTTCACACACACACACAAGTTCAATATGTTTGTTTTTCAGTTTAACTAGTTTTGGATTTCGAATATTCATATATATGATTTTCATGAATAGATAGAGTCAAAGCAAGTTTACATGGTTTAATGTATATTAGATTTTATCTATATACATCTATGCTTCGTATATTTGAAAAAATTTATTTGATGTTCTATTTCATGAGTTTAGAGTTTTGTAATTAACAAAACCTATTATGTATTTCATGTCAAAAACATAGATATGTCCTTTTATGTGTATTGGATTCTATCCATACACTCTATACTTCAAATGTGTTTTAATATCATGTTTTTGTATTTAAACAAGTTTGAGAAAAATCGGATTTTCATTTCACAGTTTGGTTTTTGAAAAATAACGATTTTGTGTTAAAGCTTAATTTTTATGTCACAAAAATAGTTCAAATAGTTTATAATATGTGTTAAATTTTGGTCACACATATTTTTTATTCAAATATTTATAAGAGCCTATTTTTGTGAAATTTATGAGATTTTATGGGATTTTATAGGAGTTAAAAGACCAAGTTTTCATACTCTTAATCCCAGCCAGAGCCTGTTGGCGGTCGACCGGACCAGAGGTCGGTCGACCGATGTGCACAAGAACATGCACAAGGCCAAGCTAGAAGGCCAGTCGATCGGGCGGTTGACCGACTATAACTACCGAACTCTCGGATAGTGCCGGTCGACCGGGCGGTCTACCGATAGGCTAGTCTCGGTCGACCGGGCGGTCGACCGTAAGGCTGTGTTTGCCATGGGCGGTCCACAGGGTGATCGACCAGAGCCCCAATGGTCAGAAATATGACCATTGGACGGTCGACTGGAAGGTCAATTTTGACCTTTTCAAACTGCCAACAGCTATATTTTTGAGAAGCTATAAATAGGGCTTCTCTTGGGCTGTTTTCAACAAGATTTCTAAGAGCCTTTCTTCTCATCTTTTCAAGTGTTTAGCAGCAAGTTTTAAAAGAGTTTTTGAGCCAAAAGATTTATCTTTTATTTGTTTTAAAGTGTTAGAAAATTAAAGAAAAGAGAGTCTTTAGAAAATTGGTTTTGATCTTTATTTTCATATCTATCTAGTATTTTACCCAAGTGTTTTTCTTTGTTATTTTCATTTCCAAAAACTTTGTTTTCTCACACTTGAGCTATCACATCTAATCCTATCTATAGAATCTTATTTTATGAGGAAAATTGTTTATGGTCAATTGTGATCACTAAGTGCTGTTTGTGGTCTATTGTGATCACTAAGTTTGTAATCTCTTCTTAGCTTTGGGTTTGTACCTATCCCACTTGTGTAGAGGTGATTGTGGTTGAGCTTTGAGTTTATGCATATCCCTCTTGTGTAGAGGTGATTCTAGTTGAGCTTTGGGTTTGTGCCTGTCCTTCTTGTGTAGAGGTGATTGTGGTTGAGCTTTTGCTTTGTGCCTTATCCCTCTTGTGTCGAGGTGATTATGTTTTGGCTTTGTGCCTATCCTCTTGTGTAGAGGTGATCATGCTTGAGAGAAGAGTACGTACTCTAAGTGTAGAGTTATAATTCCTTGGTGAACGTCCCTTTGTGGAAGATCCTGTGCGGACATGGTGAAAATCTTTTTGTGTGAAGGCGGGGACGTAGAGCAGCGGCTCAAAACTCGAAACATATCTTATTATTCGCGTTTAACCCGCTATCTCTTAACTCTATCTCTCTTATATCTTAAATTTCTTTATATTGTTCTTATCACATACATGCTTGATATTAGTTGTGTCCAAACTTGTGTTGAACCAAGAGAGCTTTATATAGCACCTCAACTCTTAATTTAGAGGAATCTTGAGGAGATAATCCAGAGCCCTTCACTGGAAATTCAGCTACACTCTTTGATTACATATAGTGTGTTGTAATTGAGTTTTAATTTTGCATAATTTGTTATTAGATTAGCTAGTACACCTATTCACCGCCCCTCTAGGTGTATTTCAGAATCCACATAGTGATTTTTTTTTTGACTTTCTTTCAAATACTGTTGGAAAAAGCAGTTGATGTTTTTTTATCTTTTCTAATTTATCAATTATTCGAACTATAACAAATATCAAATACTCAAGAGATATTAGTTTCAAAGAAACTCTTTGGTTTTTAATCCACCTAAATATGTGGCTTGGGATCGTGAAGTCACTTATAGTTTTCTCATTCACCAAGGCATATCTATCAATTCGTTATGCTAAAAGCACCAATATGTATAGATTATATTGATGATAATAAAAATAATATTAAATTAATGTAAGAACAACTTTCCTAGGCATAGCTTATCTCAGCTTAAATCCAAGGCATGACCTATCTCGAGTTAAATTACTCAAACACTAAAATAATAAAAAAAGCATAATATCATTCATCTAAAAATTAAAGTAGTAATCACAACCATAGAAATTAGATTTCATAATCGAAGAATAATATTTCTACTCACTCATACTTTTTGCAAGATTAATAATTAAACCAATTGTTTTCATTGCAAACGAAAAGGGTAGTGTTCAATACAAAGATTAGAACTTAGAGAGGGAGATAAAGGAATAGAAAACTCAGTCACAGTTTCTTTTCCCTGATCTGAACTTATTTCTCTCTGTTGTAGATACCCTTTGCTGAGTTTTTTTTCCTTCGCTGGTTCTCCTCAAGGCTACATGCACCCTTCTCCTTCTCTGTTTTCTCTTTGCTAGTTCTCCTTAAGGTTGCAGATGATGAAATGCGAGCACTTGCAGGCCTCTGATCTGAACTGCGAGCCCTCCTCTTGCCGCGAGCAACTCCTTTTCTCCTCTACAACTAGCAATTTTGCGCTTAGGTCTGGTTCTTCCCTGTGTTGCTCGCTCTCCCCTTTTTATAAATGCCTGATGCTCTTATCTATCCATAAGAAGTTCAAAATTTTGAATCTTCCCTCGCTGTTGTAGTTTGAGATTTGAATTGTTGATTTTTGGATTTCTTCTTCTTTTGAATTTCAAAAATTCTTACTTATCTCTTCCTTATTTGAACTTGGTTGTTTTGTGGATAAGATGGAAGCTATTAGGAATTTGTTTCCAACTGAAGTTGGTTGGGATTTGCTTCTAGAATTGGGCTTTGATTTTTATTTGTTTTCTTTGATCTGGGAGTTGATTTGGCTTGGGGTTTTGAATTGTTGTTGATGCTTGTGGATCGGAATTTTGAATTTCGGTTGACTCTAGTTGTTATGCCCACCATATGTTTGTTGATTTGTCCCCATGAATTTCCCACCATATGTTTATTGATTTGTCTCCATTAATTTCTGGACTTGTCCCCTCGGTTGTTGCTCTATCTCTTTACTCGGCTATCCCTTTATGCTGCTTGTTTGTGCCATGAGACCTTGTGCTGCCCCTTTTGCTTGAGCTACATGTGTGTCACATTGTGCCATAGGCTAGAGTTGCTGTCCTTTTAAGTGTGTCTCTGCTTAGTGGTGGCTATGCGCATGTGGCTGCCATGTGTGCGTGGCTGCCCTATTGAACTGAGATGAACCCCAGGCCATATATCAGATTTTTTTTTGCTGAGCTTTTGAAAAGGATCTGAAGTCAATTTCTCGTAAATCTTGCAAGTCATAAATTTATAATGTCAATGTCCTTTTCGCACAATTTAATTTATAAAAACTGTTCGCATTTCGAAGTTCATGAAAAACTCTATCGTTGTTGAATCACGTACAAGTTATAAAATCAAAACTTGCTAGAATCTTTTTAACAAAGTGTGTAGTGGCAAGTATAGGATTGAATCCACAGAGACTTGTTCTTAAAAATTTAGTTATTAAAAATCTCAGTTTTATCTTATTCTAGTTGAGAAATCCCTTGGATGCAGGTTTGAATTTTGTTTTTAAAAATAAATAAATAAATAAAGATCTTGTAGAAGAAAGCAAAAGCAAAATAAAATTATGAAGAAAGCAAAAGAAGAAAGAAATACTAACCTTTTTGCGAAGATTTGAATAACCAAAGTAAAAAAAAAGAAATTAAGAGATTGGTACGAAGGGAAGAGGAAGATGAACTAGTGAACTTGTTTCTTGTCATCGCCTTGTTGTCTCCCTCCTCCAAGCGATGCTGAAAGTAAAAGAAGCTAATAAAAGAAAAGAGATGACTTCATGGAATCAAATATGCAAGAAAAAAATAAAAAGAAAATTAAAGAAAGACTTAAACTAAACGTTGCAAGATGGTGAAGAAGAATTCTGAATTTTATTCAATAAGCATCAAATATAATGCCCTTGATCCTCTCCAATCTCGCATTACAACGCTTAAAACTCTCTTTTTCTGAAATTTCAGCTCTCTCTGTACTCTCTCTCTCTCTCTCTCTCTCAATGAATATAGGTATTTATAGTAAAATAGTGATAAGGGAGAGCGTAGGGAGATAGGAAGAGTTGGCTATTTTGAATTTCAATCTTCTCTTTATCTCCAAACTTGATTTATCCAGAATTCTGATCTGCAGCTTATTGGCAAGTTGATTACTGAATATTGCTTATCGGATGATAGAATTCAAAATAGTGATCAACATACGAGTTGTATCCCTTTAAATCTTCTTTCTGGATAATCTTTAATCATTAAATTTAAGATTCGGTAGCAAAAGTTATGATTAAAATGGTAAACTATATCCAATCTAAATCTGAATCTAAATTGCTTCATCTCATCTTTTGATCTTCTCTCTATCCATTTATCCTCAGCAAACCCAATATGGTCTTCAAAAATTTATTTTTCTTTGAATTTTTATATTGTTATCTTATCTAGCAAATTCAATCCTCAGATAAGATAGACTAAAGATTCTCTGAATTTGAGTCGATCCCTGTTTGATTTGAACTTTTGGATTTGTTTGGATAGGATTCTTGTTTATCTTCTCTTTATCATCCTGCAAGGATTAGGACATTAAGACTAGTGAGTTTGTAATGATTTATTATAGAATATGTGTAGGAATATAATAATGTTTATGCAATATATGTGTCCAAAATACCCCCACACTTATCTTTTGCTTGTCCTCGAGCAAAACAAAACTAACCTAAGATTTTTATTGGACCACTTTAGCAGGTCACGTGATTGCACTTAGCATGTGCAATAAGCCTTTAAACCTCTAGGTTATTCTAGAGGAGTTGTAGTCTCCTGAGGGTTTTCAGTAGATTACACCCACAAAATCCATAAAGAAAAGAAATAATTTGTTAGTATTTTTGAAAATATATTTTGAAAAGAAGAGGAAATATTTGAAGTGTTTTTACAAGTATTTAAGCAACTTGTAAGTTATAAGAGTATCAAATTATTCATCCCTAAACTTAGCCTCAATTAAAATATTTATTATCAATTAAGGTTAGGAATAAAATTGTATTGTCATCTAGTCTATTTTTTTACCCTAAGTCATATGCATCTTGTGACCGTGAATATTTTGACTAAGGGTTCTTCAAGTCTAACTCTTATGCCTTTCTTGTGTATATACTAGTTGTAATATTCCTTAGCTTTCTTAGGCTTTCTAATTTGCCCATGTAATGAGC
This sequence comes from Agave tequilana, assembly GCA_038442645.1. Lineage (NCBI taxonomy): Eukaryota > Viridiplantae > Streptophyta > Magnoliopsida > Asparagales > Asparagaceae > Agave > Agave tequilana. Next base: position 73,154 of record JAVJIF010033110.1, read on the forward strand.
CTTAGCCGGTGACTCCCAAACCGGACGGTTTTAGGACACCGGATGAGAAAACACCCCAAGGACTTAGGACTCGAGCGAATAAGGCCACAACACTAAGGATTTATTTGGTGATATGAACCACTTTTAGGCGTGAATAATCATCTTTATGAGGCACAGAAAATCCCTTAATCAGAGGATTCTTATTCTATATAATATATATATATATATATATATTATTCTCTCTTTTTTTTCTTCTTTTTTTTTCAGGCATAAGAATCTCTGTTTTTGAACCCTAAGTATGTAAGTATATAAAAGATGCATATTTTATCAAGGTAAAAATCAAGACTAGATTACTTTTTCAATATTTTCTTCCTATCCCAAGAAATTGAACAAATATTCTTATTTCAACTAAGTATAAGAAATCCTAATTATGATTCTCTTATTCCTTAAAATTAACTTAATTTCTTGCAAAAATAAGTCAAAGTATTATTTTTCTTTCCAAAAAGTTTTTTTTGTAGCAAAGAATTTTTTTTATTTTTTAATCTTTTTTATTTTATTTTATTTATTTTTTAGAAAACCTTAAAGAAAACCTATGTGACCCTCCCCCACACTTATCTCATGCATTGTCCTCAATGTATGAGTGAATGCATAGCATGCTACAAATGTAAGAATGTGAAAGATAGTGCCTGATGAGGACAAGTGGATGTCATCCATCATTGTCTAGTTAAGAGAAAAAAATACAAAAACTATAATATATAAATGGATTCCTAGTATGTATAGAGATCAATCCTGATAAACATGATCTTCCAGAGGATTTCCTCCACTTCTGGCTCAGATACTCACGGTATGGTTTTAAACGATGGCCATTTACTTGAAAAGTGGTAGTATCCGTGATATTGTGGACCTCAACTGCACCATGTGGGTGTATCTTATGAATAATGTGATGACCGGTCCAACGAGATTTTAGTTTTCCTGAAAAGAGATGTAGACGGGAATTGTACAGCAAGACTTTTTGTCCTAGCTGAAATTCCTTCCGAGTTATGATCCTATCATGCATAATCTTCATACGATCTTTGTACTATTTTGAATAGTCATATGCATCATTTCTTATCTCTTCAAGCTCATCCAGTTGAAGTTTCCTAGACTCTCCTGCCTTGTCTAGATCAAAATTTAGGCGTTTAATTGCCCAGTTGCTTTATGTTCTTACTCGACAAGAAGATGGCAAGCCTTGCCATAAACTAACCTTTATGGAGACATTCTAATAGGAGTTATGAATGCAGTTCTATATGCCCAGAAGGCATTAGTCAGGCGAAGAGACCAATCTTTTCTAGTGGTGTTCACAGTTTTCTCTAGAATGGTCTTGATGGCTCGACTGGAAACTTCTACTTGGCTACTAGTCTGAGGGTTGACTACTCTATGGTTGATGCAATATTTTCTCATTAAGGCTTCAAATGTACGATTGTAGAAATGTTTCCACCATCGCTGATGATTGTACGAGGAAAATCAAAATGAGAGAATACATTCTCTTTAAGAAGTTTACCACAACTTTGTGGTCATTGGTTTTACATGCTACTGCCTCATTTAAAGACGTAGTCAACTGCTACAAGGATATATTGGTATCTATGGGATATAGGAAAGGGATCCATGAAGTCAATGCCCCAAAGATTAAAGATTTCAACAATTAAGATCGGGTTTAACGACATTTCATTCCGGCGTGCAATCTTCCCTAATCTTTGACAACGATCACAAGATTGATAGTAGACATGAACGTTATGAAATAGAGTGGGCCAATAAAAATCACATTGCAAAATTTTTGCGACAGTTTTCCTCCCACTAAAATGGCCTCCATAGGCTTGGTCATGGCAAAAATGAAAGAATGCTCCTAAATTCTGAGTCAGGAACACAACGTCAAATGATCTAATCAGGATAGTACTTGAACAAGTATGGTTCATCTCAGAAGAACCATTTGACTCTAGATAAGAAACGCAATCGTTCTTGCTTGGTCCATGAATCGGACATTTGTTCCGTGATAAGATAATTCATAATGTCAGCCTACCACAAAACAATTAAAGAGGAGATGGACATTAACTGCTCATCCGAAAATATCTCAAGGACAGGTAGTGAGTCAGACACAGATTTGACTATAATCTTAGACAAATGATCTACTACAACATTCTCAGCTCCCTTTTATCATAGATTTGTAAGTCAATTTCCTGTAGGAGTAAGATCCAACAGATTAAACGGGCTTTAGCATCTTTTTTTGTGAGAAGGTACTTTAAAGCTGCATGATCGGTATGGATTAGGATCTTATAACCTATAAGGTATGGACAAAATTTGTCAAGAGTGAAAATAACTGCCAACAACTCTTTTTCATCGGTGGAATAGTTCAATTGTGCGTCATTAAGAGTCGTACTAGCATAGCAAATGACATAAGGAAGTTTATCCACTCGTTGGCCTAGGACCACCCTTACAGCATAGTCGGAAGTGTCACACATCACTTCAAATGGGAGATTCCAATCAGGTGGTTGGATGATGGGTGCTGAGGTTAACTCGGTTTTTAGCCTTTAAAGGCTTCCAAATAAGAAGGGGTGAACTCAAAGGGAACATCCTTCGCTAGAAGATCACGAAGACGTTTGGAGTTTTGGAAAAATCTTTAATAAAGTGGCGGTAAAATCCAGCATGGCCTAAGAAAGATCGCACCTCCCGAACAGTTCTACGTGGTGGTAATTTGGCGATTAGCTCTACCTTAGCTTTATCAACCTCTATACCTCTATCAGAAATAATGTGTCCTAAGACAATCCCAGATTTCATCATGAAATAGCACTTTTCCCAATTAAGAACTAGGTTCTTCTTACATCTTATCAATACCAATGATAGATGATATGAACCCTCATCAAAGTAGACCCAAAGATAGAGAAGTCATCCATGAAAACCTCTAGAAATCGCTCAACCATATCCGAAAAGATGCTCAACATACACCGCTAAAAAGTTGCCGGTGCATTACATAGCCTAAAGGGAATGCGACGATATGTAAATGTCGTTTTCTCTTGATCCTCGCGAGCAATGTGGATTTGGTTATATCCTGAATAACTATCAAGGATGGAATAATAAGCCTGACCGACAATACGTTCTAACATTTGGTCGATGAAAGGCAGAGGAAAATGATCTTTCCTAGTCATGGAGTTGAGTTTCCTATTATCTATGCACACTCGCCAACTAGTTTGAACACAAGTTGGAACCAACTCATTATTCTCATTAGTAAACAACTGTGACTCCTGACTTTTGGGTACAAACTTGTATCAGACTAACCCACTGATTATCAGAGATAGGGTAAATGATACCCGCATCTAACAATTTTATTATCTCCGCTCTCACCACCTGTCTCAAAATAGGGTTAAACGCCTATGTGGTTCTCTGGAGGTCTTGGCATTCTCTTCAAGATGAATTTGGTACATTACCACAGAGGGCTATTTTCTTGATATCTGCTATGGTCCATCCTCTAGATTCCTTATTTTCCTCAAGAACATCTAGTAACTTTTCTTATTGGTTCTTATCTAAACGAGATGATATGATTACAGGCAAGGTTTCTGACTCACCTAGGAAGGCATACTTCAATGTGTCAGGTAAAGGTTTGAGCTCCAACTTGGGAGGCTCAACGATTGATGGAACAGGAACAGATATTAACAATGGTGAGGGTTCTACCTTAGGTCTCCATAGGTTGGTATCCATGATGGAACAGAATCTAACAATGCGTTCACCTCTTCTATAAACTCCTCAATATCAAAATTTATTTCAAAATGGGCTAAGCATTTCTCCAAGGGTTCTTCATAGCAAGACTCCTCAAAGGTGTGATTGATCGACATATCAATCATATTGACCTCCTCATGATCGTCCATTACATGTGGTTGGGAACTAGTATGGAAAACATTTAGCTCAACTGTCATCTTCCTAAATGACAAGGTCATGACTCTATTCTTAGATCTAATAACAGCGTCAGTATTAGCAAGGAATGGTCTCCCTGAAATCACAGGGGAGTGATTGCTTGGATCTCTAACTGGTTCAGTGTCTAAGACAACAAAGTCAGCAGGAAAATAGAATTCGTTGACCTTCAAAATAACATTCTCAACAATTCTCTTGGGGACCTTAACTGACCTATCTACTAAAAGCGATATAAGATTAGTGGGTTGTAACCCCCCTAAACCTAATTGTTTGTACATAGAATAGGGTAAAAGGTTACACTTGCCCCTAAATCTGGTAGACACCGATCCATAACCTGATCTCCTATCCTAACAGAAATAGTTGGACTCCCTGGATCCTTATATTTAGGTGCAATGGGTTGCTGGATGAGACATGATACTTGTGTAGTAAATGCAACTTCACGAGGCGCAGAACTTTTCCTCTTGACCGTTGTTAGGTCTTTAGAAATTTAGCATATGAAGGTATCTGATTAATGGCATCCAAGAAGGGAATATTGATTTGGATGTTTTTGAAAACTTTCAAAATTTCCTCACAGTGATTTTTCTTCCTAGTTGGTTGAAGACTTTGAGGAAATGGGGCTTTGGGCACAAAAGATGTATCTTGATTGTCAACAATAACTTGAGATCTTTCTTTGTTGACTCCTTAGGTTCCTTTTTTCTTTTTCTTTTACAATATTAGGATTGTTTGGTGGATCTTGGACTTGGTTGTCCACTCTCTTGCCGACCGTAAAGTGTGGATGGCTTGGACTTGACGGTTTGAATCAGAACTAATTTCAAACTGGCCTGTTGAAGTATTTTGAGGAGCAGGTTATCTTCTCGGGTTGGGCATAGTTTGACTAGGAAATGTCCTTTCTCTCTCCCCCTAACAGTTGCAGCTAACTGTTCTATCTAAACCTCAAGCCTGGCTATCGTCTGATCCTAATTGTGACACATTTGGGCTTGAGTTTGATTAGTTATTAGTTAGCTCTACATGATCTGTTGGAGAGTGTCCTCTAAAGATGGTTTTCTTTGATTGGGAGGGACATATGGAGGAACAGATGGTGTTGCATTGAATTGATTTCTCTTATGAAATTGATTATTAGAAGATGGCCCTTGAAATGATGATGATCCACCATATCCTTGTCCTTGGAGAGACTTCCATGAAAGGTTGGGATGATTCCGCCATCCCAGATTGTATGTTTCACTAAATGGGTTGTTGTTGGGATTGGGCTTGCGAAATGTATTGAGTACATTTGTTTGTTTCGTTTTGATAATTGGCAACCCGGGGCATTGTTCAACCAAGTGGTCTTGGCTATCACAAAGGACACAAACGGGAGACACCACTGGCTTGGATGGTTCGAGAGCTGAAGATTGTGTTCCCTTGCTCAATTCTAATACTTCAAGTCTTCGTACTACTGAGTCAATTTGACATCACTCTCAAAATTAGGGTTGACTTTATGTATACCACCCTTATTAGTGGAAGTTGAGGTGGTAAGTTGCTTATTATCAACACTACAGGCTCCCATTTTAGAGTATTTTCTGCTACCTCTTCAAAGAATTGCCATGTATCATCGGCCATTTTGCTCGTGAATGTTCCATTACAAAGGGACTCAATCATGGTCTTATTCGAGTTGTCTAACCCTTCATAAAGAATTTGAATCAAATGGATCTTTTTGAATCCGTCATGGGAACACTCAAGTAAAAGATCCTTGAATCTTTCAAAATATGTGAAGAACGTCTCCCCTTGTAGTTGATGAAAGGTGTGAGGGCTTGACGTATGGTAGTAGTTTTCTGCTTAGAATAGAACTTCCTATAGAAGGCTTCGGTTAATCCTACCCAAGTAGAAATTGAACCCGGTTGGAGAGAAAGAAGCCAAGATTTGGCTATTTCTTTTAGAGAAAAGGGGAATAACCTAAGTTTTAGGGATTCCTCTGTCATTTGATGATACGTCATAGTCCCACAAATATCCTCAAATTCCCTAACGTGTTGATATGGGTTCTCATTAGCTAATCCCCAAAAGGCCGGAAGCATCTGTATGATCCCAGATTTAATCTCAAAATTTACTGTAAGGGCTAGCAAGGTGATACAGGAAGGTTGGGTGGACCGTGTATGATACATGTAATCCTTTAAGGTCATTAGTTTGGTTTCATTAGTGTCACCCATTGTTGCAGTAGGGTCAGAAATAATAATGGATTCTAATCGACCCTTAATATGAACCCACTTTCGCATGAACCAGGGTACTACCCTAATGAAGAATTTTCTAAATCCTAAATAAGATTACACACAAGATGACTCAACCAATCAAATGCAATCAAGTATTTTTTTATCTTGAATTTAATTTAAAAGTAATCAGTTTTTTTTAACCGCTAATCTTAAGAGAATAGAATTCTCCCTAATTAGACAGCTCCTAACTGGGTTAGAAGGATAGTGGATTTACCGGTTAAACTTCTCAAAAAATCGATTCAGTTCTTCTTCCAGGCCAAGCACCGCCGCAATGGGTAAATCACCTTTTCTAGACAAGGAAGTTCCTTTTCAAAAGCTTGAAAGTGTTCACCGTAGTCTTCCCAAAATAGTTCCACTTAAATGAGCTCGAAATCCTAGTGGCTGAGTTCTAATTGATTTTAAATTAGTTCAAGCTTGAAAAAAAAAAAACTTATATGCGATTGTGATATTTGAGGCAAGGAAGGGTGATGAATTCCCGACCTTATGTGAGAGGGGACATCTCTTAAGATCTTTTATTCAAGTATGCACTAATGCAGCACAAAATTCAATCAACAAGCACCTCTAAAACCCCACTGACAAGAGATTCATGGGTAGAGTTAGAAAATACTAATCTTTCCAGTGACTCTGAAGTAAGCAAGTTTTTATTTATTTTTATTTTAGCAAAGCATTATGTGATAAGTAAGCAAGCCTCTTGTTTTTGTGCAAGTCTTCAGTTGTTCATACAATATCCCTGCAAAAGAAAATTTGAAATTAAATCTTAGGGATGGAAAGAAAAATAATAAAAAAAGAAAAAAAATTTGACTTTTTTTTAAGACTTAACTTTCTGAATTTTTTTAATTTTGATAATTTTTTTAATTTTTAAAATTTTTAATATTAAACTAGAAAAGATTAGATGTTGATTTTCAAAACTAAAAATTTTCACAAGTCCCCGACAACGGCACCAAAAACTGTTCGCATTTCGAAGTTCATGAAAAACTCCATCGTTGGATCACGTACAAGTTATGAAACCTAAACTTGCTAGAATCTTTTTAACAAAGTGTGTAGTGGCAAATATAGGATCAAATCCACAGAGACTTATTCTTGAAATTTAGTTATTAAAAATCTCACTTTTATCTTGTTCTAGTTGAGAAATCCCTTAGATGAAGGTTTGAATTTTGTTTTTTAAAAATAAATAAGAAATATCTTATAGAAGAAAGCAAAAGCAAAATAAAAATATAAATAAAGTAAAGAAAAATAAAAATATGAAGAAAACAAAAGAAGAAAGAAATACTAACTTTTTTGCGAAGATTTGAATAACCAACGTAAAAAAAACAAATTAAGAGATTGGTACGAAGGGAAGAGGAAGATGAACCAGTGATCTTATTTTTTGTCGTCGCCTTCTCGTCTCCCTCCTGCAAGCGATGCTGAAAGCAAAAGAAGCTATTAAAAGAAAAGAGATGACTTCATGAAATCAAATATGCAAGAAAATAATAGCATAAAAAATAAAGAGAAAATTAAAGAAAGACTTAGACTGAATGTTGCAAGATCGTGAAGTAGAATTCTGAATTTTATTCATTAAGCATCAAATACAAAGCCCTTTATCCTCTCCAATCTCGCATTACAATACTTAAAACTCTCTTTTTCAGGCTTTTCAGCTCTCTCGTGTACTCTCTCTCAATGAATACAAGTATATAAAGGAAAATAGTGATAATGGAAAGTGTAGGGGATAGGAAGAATTATCTCCAAGCTTGATTTATTCAGAATTCTGATCTGCAGCTTATTGGCGTGTTGATTGCTGAATATTGCTTATCAGATGATAGAATTCGAAATAGTGATCAACATAAGAGTTGTATCCATTTAAATCTTCTTTCTGGATCATCTTGAATAATCAAATTTGAGATTCGATAGCAAAAGTTATGATTAAAGTGATAAACTATATCCAATCTGAATCCGAATCTAAATTGCTTCATCTCATCCGTTGATCTTCTCTCTATCCATTTATCCTCAGCAAACTCAATAGGGTCTTCAAAATTTTAGTTTTTCTTTGAATTTTTATAGTATTATCTTATCTGGTAAATTCAATCCTCAGATAAGATAGACTAAAGATTCTCTAAATTTGAGTCGATCCCTGTTTGATTTGAACTTTGGGTTTATTTGGATAGGATTCATGTTTATCTTCTCTTTATCATCCTACAAGGATTAGGACATTAAGACAAGTAAGTTTGTAATGATTTATTAAAGAATACGTGTAGGAATGTAATAATGTTTATGCAATATGTGTGTTTAAATAAAAACCATTTAGCACAAGTGCCAAGTAGTAAAAAATCTGGACATGTCATATACCCAAACCCATTCTTTGCTTGTTCTTAAGCAAATTTTTGAAAATTGATCTTCTCCTCTTTTTAAATAAATAATAATAAAACTGTCACTTTCGTAGGGAACACGATTGCAATGAGCACATACAACAAGCCTTTAAATCTACAGGTTACCCTGCAGGATGAGTTGTATTCTCGTAAGGGTTCACAGTGATGCTACCCACAAGCATCAAACTGTGTCGTTGCAATTCATATGTTAGATTCGAATTAAGAAATCATCCTGCATAATGTAGTATATCATAAAAATCACTTAATGTTAACATGTATATGTTTTTAAAAGTCAAGTATTCCTTAACTTTCAACAATTTTTAAGTAAAGACAAAATAATCTGATAAATAGTTTTCTTTCCAATCATCTCATGCTCACTTTCATACTTCGTATATTATACCCAAATTCAATCAAATAATTACTGACTGCATCTCAATTTTGCATTATTATTATCACATTTGCACATTTATTTTTGATTATTCTTTATTTAACTTTGCTATATAACCCTCTTTTTGATTATGGTATGTAGTTACTTAAATGGAAGATAAAGATAGATGAAGCTTCTATTTTATCTCTAATCTTATCTAAATTTGGATTTTTATTTAAATCAATTTGAAATCAAGAGGAGGATAGAATATATCATTATATTCACAAATCAAATTCAAAATCAGAAGATATAGCTCGAGAAGATGGATGGGATAAAGCTAATTCTAATTGGAGATAAAGAGGATAATTCAAATTAAGTTCGGATTTGAGGATAACTTGCTTCTCAAGTTATCTAGAAATAGATATTATCTTCAAATCCAGGGTTCAAATAAAGATTCTGAGAATATATCTTCAGATGGACAGACGAGATGATACCAGAACCAAAAGCGCATAATCAGATTCTCTTGATTTGCGGTGGAAACACGCCAAAATCGCGTTTCTGCGGCTTTCTGGTGGACTCCTCTTTAGCGGTTGGGTGTATGTGTTTGATTCGGACTCTATTTCCTATTTTCCTTATAAATTTCATATCAGAGGCAGCAAAAAGGGTATCTCAAATTCAGAGATCAAAATTTAGGGTCTTCTTTAGTTTCTTTTTCTTTCAAATTGTAGTATTATTTTTTTAGGGTTCTTGTTTTTGTGCAAGTCTTCAGTTGTTCATGCAATATCCCTGCAAAAGAAAATTTGAAATTAAATCTTAGGGATGGAAAGAAAAATAATAAAAAAAGAAAAAATTTGACATTTTTTAAGACTTAACTTTCTGAATTTTTTTAATTTTTGATAATTTTTTAATTTTTAAATTTTTTTAATATTAAACTAGAAAAGATTAGATGTTGATTTTCAAAACTAAAAATTTTCACAAGTCCCCGACAACGGCACCAAAAACTGTTCGCATTTCGAAGTTCATGAAAAACTCCATCATTGGATCACGTACAAGTTATGAAACCTAAACTTGCTAGAATCTTTTTAACAAAGTGTGTAGTGGCAAATATAGGATCAAATCCACAGAGACTTATTCTTGAAATTTAGTTATTAAAAGTCTCACTTTTATCTTGTTCTAGTTGAGAAATCCCAAGGTTTGAATTTTGTTTTTTAAAAATAAATAAGAAATATCTTATAGAAGAAAGTAAAAGCAAAATAAAAATATAAATAAAGTAAAGAAAAATAAAAATATGAAGAAAACAAAAGAAGAAAGAAATACTAACCTTTTTGCGAAGATTTGAATAACCAACGTAAAAAAAACAAATTAAGAGATTGGTACGAAGGGAAGAGGAAGATGAACCAGTGATCTTATTTTTTGTCGTCGCCTTCTTGTCTCCCTCCTGCAAGCGATGCTGAAAGCAAAAGAAGTTATTAAAAGAAAAGAGATGACTTCATGAAATCAAATGTGCAAGAAAATAATAGCATAAAAAAATAAAGAGAAAATTAAAGAAAGACTTAGACTGAACGTTGCAAGATCGTGAAGTAGAATTCTTAATTTTATTCAATAAGCATGAAATACAAAGCCTTTGATCCTCTCCAATCTCGCATTACAATGCTTAAAACTCTCTTTTTCAGGCTTTTCAGCTCTATCGTGTACTCTCTCTCAATGAATACAAGTATAATAGGAAAATAGTGATAATGGAAAGCGTAGGGGATAGGAAGAATTATCTCCAAACTTGATTTATTCAGAATTTTGATCTGCAGCTTATTGGCGTGTTGATTGCTGAATATTACTTATCAGATGATAGAATTCGAAATAGTGATCAACATAAGAATTGTATCCATTTAAATCTTCTTTCTAGATCATCTTGAATAATCAAATTTGAGATTCGATAGCAAAAGTTATGATTAAATTGATAAACTGTATCCAATCTGAATCCGAATCTAAATTGCTTCATCTCATCCATTGATCTTCTCTCTATCCATTTATCCTCAGCAAACTCAATAGGGTCTTCAAAAATTCATTTTTTCTTTGAATTTTTATAGTATTATCTTATCTGGTAAATTCAATCCTCAGATAAGATAGACTAAAGATTCTCTAAATTTGAGTCGATCCCTATTTGATTTGAACTTTTGTGTTTGTTTGGATAGGATTCATGTTTATCTTCTCTTTATCATCCTGCAAGGATTAGGACATTAAGACAAGTGAGTTTGTAATGATTTATTAAAGAATACGTGTAGGAATGTAATAATGTTTATGCAATATGTGTGTTCAAAAAAAAACCATTTAGCACGAGTGCCAAGTAGTAAAAAAATCTGGACATGTCATATACCCAAACCCATTCTTTGCTTGTTCTTAAGCAAATTTTTGAAAATTGATCTTATCATCTTTTTTAAATAAATAATAATAAAACTGTCACTTTCGTAGGGAACACGATTGCAATGGGCACATGCAACAAGCCTTTAAATCTACAGGTTACCCTGCAGGATGAGTTGTAGTTTCGTGAGGGTTTACAGTGATGCTACCCACAAGCATCAAACTGTGTCGTTGCAATTCATAGATTAGATTCGAATTAAGAAATCATCCTGCATAATGTAGTATATCATAAAATCACTTAATGTTAACATGTATATGTTTTTAAAAGTCAGGTATTTCCTTAACTTTCAACAATTTTTAAGTAAAGAAAAAATAATCTGATAAATAGTCTTCTTTCCAATCATCTCATGCTCACTTTCATACTTCGTATATTATACCCAAATTCAATCAAATAATTACTGACTGCATCTCAATTTTGCATTATTATTATCACATATTTGCACATTTATTTTTGATTATTCTTTATTTTTGATTATTCTTTATTTAACTTTGCTATATAACCCTCTTTTTGATTATGGTATGTAGTTACTTAAATGGGAAGATAAAGATAGATGAAGCTTCTATTTTATCTCTAATCTTATCTAAATTTGAATTTTTATTTAAATCAATTTGAAATCAAGAGGAGGATAGAATATATCATTATATTCACAAATAAAATTCAAAATCAGAAGATATATCTCGAGAAGATGGATGGGATAAAGCTAATTCTAATTGGAGATAAGGAGGATAATTCAAATTAAGTTCGGATTTGAGGATAACTTGCTTCTCAAGTTATCTAGAAATAGATATTATCTTAAAATCCAGGGTTCAAATAAAGATTCTGAGAATATATCTTCAGATGGACAGACGAGATGATACCAGAACCAAAAGCGCATAATCAGGTTCTCTTGATTTGCGGTGGAAACGCGCCAAAACCGCGTTTCTGCGGCTTTCTGGTGGACTCCTCTTTAGCGGTTGGGTGTATGTGTTTGATTGGGACTCTATTTCCTATTTTCCTTATAAATTTCATATCAGAGGCAGCAAAAAGGGTATCTCAAATTCAGAGATCAAAATTTAGGGTCTTCTTTAGTTTCTTTTTCTTTTAGGTTTTAGTTCAAGTTGATATCTAAAGAAGGAAGAATCTCTTATAATTGAAGGTGATAACATCAATAATAAGGTTTTTGTCATGCCCCGTGTTGACTGAGATTTCCTGCACACAAAATATAGTATTTTAGTTTTAAGAATAGATGTGCAAGTTCTCAATTCTAATCCGCGGTAGCAGGGCTATGCGGGTCGTGATCCTCAGGGAGGGACTGCGATGGAAGCGTTAAGCAAGTTATCTCTTTTTTTTTCTTTTTATTATTAGCAGTGGTATTTACAATGAATAGTATTTACAATGAAGTGAAGAAAAGAATTGTGGAAGATATGGATCAAAACTAAAGAAAGAAAATAAAGAAAACACGTACGAACCTCTTCAGCCTGCTTACCTTTGATCCGTGCGATGATTTACCTTTTCTCGGAAGACTTGCAAGTATGGCGTATAGGAAGTTAATCGCCATAAGCCATCAAGGGATCTTCGTTGGCTAGGCAGTCTCGAAGCAGTTGGGTCTCATTGTTCACAAGGCATTAGAGAAAAAATAGAAGAAAGAAAATAGAAACAGAGAAACACAAGAATAAACAAGAGATGAAAACATAAAATAATAACAAAAACGAACCTTAAACGGATATCATTAACAATGGAAGATAAGCGGGCTTATACCACTGTCACCTCAGTACAAGCGAAGACTCCATCCTCCATGAAAGTTTCCTCCACTCTCAGTTACAAAATTTACAAAATAAAAACGAAAATAAAATCTAACCTAAAAACTAAACCCTAGCTTTGGCCCTTGGCTTGCCTCTGGACTCTCTGTACGTTACACTGCAGGGGTATTTATAGGTGCAGAAGGCCGAAGAGTCCTGGATAAACCTGCCCACAAAAACTGGAAACTGATCTCATCTAAATTGCCGCAAAATCCTGGTTTTTGCCGCAATTTTGCGGCAAAACTGGCTCTTCTGGCCACGCGCTTTGGCGCGTGGCCTCTCCCGATCCGTTCATCTGGGCGTTTGCTTCTGGAAGTGTGATCCTGGCTCTTTATTCTGGATTTTCGAGATATCTTAGAAATCAAGTTACCTTGATCTCAAATATCCCAAATCTTTTATCCACGAATTTCCTTCTTATCTTTGGCTTTTATGCTTATCTTGCAAGAGTTTAGGTTGGGTAGAATTCTATCCTTCCCTCATCTTTAATAATTGCAACTTTAGCCCTTGCATAATTGCACTTTGACAATTGATATTTGCACTTTGACTCTTGGGCTTCAAATATGGGCTTTTGGGCTTCATTAAGCTTTATTTATTATTAAAATAATAATTCGAGGCCTGCACACAATAAATTATAAATTATTAATAATTGTGCAGAATTAAATGAATAAATATGAAAATGTGATGGTAAATGTTATGATAAAAATGCACTTTTGACTACCAATCACACCCCCACACTTATCTTTTTGCTCGTCCTCGAGTAAAAACAAAGAAAAAGAAAAATTAATCTAACTAACTCACTTTCGTAGGAATCACGGTTGCACTTAGCGTGTGCAACAAGCCGTTAAACCCCTAGGTTACCCTAGAGGACGAGTGTTGTCTCGTGAGGGTTTTCAGCGGATTGCACCCACAAAATCCATAAAAAGAAAATATTTGAATTATTATTGAAGAGACTAAGTAATCTATAAGTTTTAGGATCCTCATTTTTATTCATTCTTTAAACTTAGTCTTAATAAAGTTAATTGTTTTCCATTTTAGGTAAGAATTAAAATTGAATTTCTAATATAGTCTTTTTCGTTACCAAAAATCATATGCATCCTTATGTTTTTACTAGGAATTCTTAACTTGGACTCTCATGCCTCTTTATATATATATATATATATATATATATATATATATATATATATATATTTATTTTTTATTTTTTATTTTTATTTTTTAATATGTATAACGCATCTAATTTTCTTTCGTATAAGCATTAAGGCTTCTTGAGGCCCTCATACCTAACTAATTGACTATTAGATGTGTTAATACATATATAAGTAATTTTTCCTTAATTTCCTTAGGCTTTCTAATCCACCCATGTAACGAACTTAAAGTCGATGACTCCCAAACCGGTTGGCTTTAGGGCACCAGGTGAGAAAACACCCCGCGGACTCAAATTCGAGTGAACTAGGCCCCAAAACTAAGGACTTTATTTTATTACTCACCTTTAGGCATGAATACTTATGCTTCTTGAGGCACATGTATCAACTTAATTGGTGATTTTTTTTTTCTTTTTTTTTTATGAGGCACAAGGTCTTTGTCTTAGAATCCTAGATATGCATTTGGTATGCACATTTCATTAAAGTAAAAATTAAGACTAACTACTTATTCAATTTCTCTCCTATACCTAAAAATTTAAACAATTTATTTATTTTGACCAAGTTTTTAGAAATCCTAATCATGATTTTCCTAATCCTTAAAACTAACTTAGGTTTCTTTCAAAAAATAAGTCAAAATACTGTCCTTTTTATAACATTTTTTTTTTAAATTTTTTTTATTAGCAAATTTTGTTAGTGTCTACTTATGTTAGTATGTTAGTAAAGCCCACCCCCACACTTATCTCATGCATTGTCCTCAATGTATGAAATGAATGCATATATGCATGAAAAAGAACAAGGGAAGGCGGAAGTTACCTTAAGGTGGTGGTTCCGGTGGTGGTCTAATTGGGCCAAGCGTTGCTACCCAATCAAGATAATATAGTATTTCATGGAGGAACCCACCAAAAATTTTTCTTGTATAACCCACGAAAATGTATGTGTGATCATTTTTTAAATTTTCACCCCATCAAATTTCCAAATTTCATAATAAATTTCAGAGTCAATTGTATCAACCGCCTTGTCCCAAAATGGAGTGTGAAAAGATGGAATGATTGACTTGGACGTCGTAATTATGGGAACGAATACCGACTCAGGAAAGAAACTTAAATCAAGTAAGGGTTCAGGAGTCGGGCTAGGTTCAGGAAGTGGGTCCAAATCAATAAGCTGAAACTCAAGTCCACAATCAGTTTCCCACAATGGAATGTGACTCAATGTTGGTGATTCAAGTTCAGGAATGATAGATGTGGGAATCAAAACTGACTCTAAAAGATTACCTAAGTCGGGTAACAAAACAGGAGTCAATAATGATTCGGGAATTTGAACTTGATCACAGATTTGAGAATCTAGGTCACATATCTCATTGGGTTCAATTTCATAAAATGAGAACTTGCCAATTTATCCATGGGACTTTCAAAATTGCACAATTGGTCAAGTTCAATATGATGATCATCAAAAAGGGTGATTCAATTTCATGATCTATGGGTACAGGAATAAATGTTGGCTCAGAAAGTTGGTCCAAATTGGGTAAGGATACTGGAGTCAACATAGATTCGAAGATGAAAACTGAATCGCAAAGTTGGGGATCGGGTTCACATTCACAATCTAATTCAATCTCATTGAAATTAAGACTAGCCAATTTGTCCAAGGATTGGGATTGGTCCAGTTCATATTGATGTGATGAAATTGAATTTTGATCAAGGTCTTCTAGGTAGAATGATTCTTGGTTCCTATCAACTTGGTTGGTAAGTTCAAGAATGTTTGAAAGTCTAGAAATTTGATCATTCATTATCTCTTGTAAACGATCCACTTTTTCTTCTAACCCATGAATGGATCATTGGAGGACTGAAACATTGGTGATGTGGGAAAAGACGTGTATGAAGATAATGGTTGAACAGGTGGTTGACCATATGGCTCAGGGGTATTGAATCCCCATTGACTCTGTGAAGAGTTGAAAGTATGAAAATTATGGTCATAAGATGGGGGCCATGGGTTATATTCATTCGGATAAGACCATTCCGGCACACTAGATTGGTCAAAGTTATGATATGCCGGGTTGGTAATATCTGAAAAATAGTTAGTGTGTAATATGGATTAAAGTTGGAAAAATTATTATATGCCATATCACACCAATACAAACAAAAAGGAAAAACAAACAAACAAAAAAGAAAAATTCTAACCTAAGTTAGGGTAGACCTATGACCTAGACGACTCCTAACTGATTAGACTGTCCACGGGAGGTAGGGTGCAGACTTTGACCACAAGTTAATCAGCCAGGTCAGGGCAAGAGTGGTGGGAGGTTTTCCATCAAAGACGTTCCTTAATTAAATAACCACCAATCTTCGGGCTTCGGCCCTCAATCCCCTTCCTAGACACTGATTTGGCAAGAGTCAAATTCAAGCACTGTTCCCCCTTAGGATAATCTCCTAATTGAGTCCGAGAAGTCCCTTGGGCCAACATCTAGTCAATTTTTAATTAGGGTTAGGGTTGTGAGTGCTTGGAATATGATTTTTGGGGCCAAGGAAGGGTGATTAAATCCCCACCTTATCTTGTTAATGGGTTATGCCCTTAAGATGAATTAGTGCAAGTGTACAAGATAAGTAGATAAGATTCACTCAAAGCAGAAAATCAACCAAGAGATGAGTCCTATTCTACATGCAATGCGTACGTACCTTGCTCCAGCACTCTTCAACAGTAAAAATAAATGAATTGAAAAGACACGTGCCTAATATGCAAACGTCTAATCAATTTTTATCTTTAACAACAAAGTTTACTGTTGAATTATTAGCAATTTACAGGTATATCACAGAACAAAACAGAATTTACAATTTGCAGCAACCTGCAAAAAGTTGAATCAGTAGTTCTCTACTGTTGCCGCGTTTCCGCGGCTCTGCCGCAGATCCGCGGCAATACAGTAGTTCTGTTGCTCTGCCTTCGAGGGCAGAGGCACAGAATAGCTGTATGTCCACTGCTGCTGCTATATTTCTGTTTCCTGTTCTCCAAACCTGCAAACAGAAAAGAATAAAAGAATAGTAATATTTTTTTTAGAGATAAAAACTTACCGTCCTCCCCAGCAACGGCGCCAATTTGTTGACTGAGATTTCCTCCATACAAAATATAGTATTTTAGTTTTAAGAATAGATGTGCAAGTTCTCAATTCTAATCCGCGGTAGCAGGGCTATGGGGGTCGTGATCCTCAGGGAGGGACTGCGATGGAAGCGGTTAAGCAAGTTATCTTTTTTTTTTCTTTTTATTATTAGCAGTGGTATTTACAATGAATAGTATTTACAATGAAGTGAAGAAAAGAATTGTGGAAGATGTGGATCAAAACTAAAGAAAGAAAATAAAGAAAACACGTACGAACCTCTTCAGCCTGCTTACCTTTGATCCGTGCGATGATTTACCTTTTCTCAAAAGACTTGCAATTATGGCGTATAGGAAGTTAATCGCCATAAGCCATCAGGGATCTTCGTTGGCTAGGCAGTCTCGAAGCAGTTGGGTCTCATTGTTCACAAGGCATTAGAGAACAAATAGAAGAAAGAAAATAGAAACAGAGAAACACAAGAATAAACAAGAGATGAAAACATAAAATAATAACAAAAACGAACCTTAAACGGATTTCATTAACAATGGAAGATAAGCGGGCTTATACCGCTGTCACCTCAGTACAAGCGAAGACTCCATCCTCCATGAAAGTTTCCTCCACTCTCAGTTACAAAATTTACAAAATAAAAACAAAAATAAAATCTAACCTAAAAACTAAACCCTAGCTTTTGGCCCTTGGCTTGCCTCTGGACTCTCTGTACGTTGCACTGCAGGGGGTATTTATAGGTGCAGAAGGCCGAAGAGTCCTGGATAAACCTGCCCACAAAAACTAGAAACTGATCTCATCTAAATTGCCGCAAAATCCTGGTTTTTGCCGCAATTTTGCGGCAAAACTGGCTCTTCTGGCCACGCGCTTTGGCGCGTGGCCTCTCCCGATCCGTTCATCTGGGCGTTTGCTTCTGGAAGTGTGATCCCGGCTCTTTATTCTGGATTTTTGAGATATCTTAGAAAATCAAGTTACCTTGATCTCAAATATCCCAAATCTTTTATCCACGAATTTCCTTCTTATCTTTGGCTTTTATGCTTATCCTGCAAAAGTTTAGGGTTGGGTAGAATTCTATCCTTCCCTCATCTTTAATAATTGCAACTTTAGCCCTTGCATAATTGCACTTTGACAATTGATATTTGCACTTTGACTCTTGGGCTTCAAATATGGGCTTTTGGGCTTCATTAAGCTTTATTTATTATTAAAATAATAATTCGAGGCCTGCACACAATAAATTATAAATTATTAATAATTGTGCAGAATTAAATGAATAAATATGAAAATGTGATGGTAAATGTTATGATAAAAATGCACTTTTGACTACCAATCACCCCGCTTCCCAAAATATGGGGAATATATAGTTGCGATGAGAGTCAGCGACGTATATACGTGAGAAGAGTACCCCACGTATACACGCTAAGTCTTAAGTAACCTAAAACAAGCTATAAATCTAAATTATAATAAATCAAGATCATTGCAATATCTCATAAGCATCCACACATAATAATAAATAAGCAAAAGATGGAATGGCAACTAATAATAATGTAGAAGAAGCATGAATAAGAGAATAAAAGTGAACAAGAATACCGAATGGGTAAAGGAAAACTCCAGTTCCTCGTAACATGTCCAAATCTCATCGAACACTTGATCAATAACATGAAACATCCAGTATCTGGACGTGTGTGAATCCAGGGTCGTCAGAAAGTGACCTAATAAGTGTGTATGAAAAAGAGGAAGTGTTCGTGCATATAAATAGTGTGTATATAAGATAACTGTACTAAAAGGGAAGACAAAAATAACATATGATACATGAATAGAAAAAATAAGTCAAACAGTAAAGAAATCAAATGTTCAATCAAGTCAGGTGTCTATCACAGTCTGAATATATATCAGATGTGGGTAGGATAAGTCATGCTAGGGTCTAGTATACAATCAGAAGTCTATTATAACATGTATATATCTATGTCAGTCTATAATGTCAATGTAAGATTTCAGTTTTGTTATCAATATGTCAGTGAACACAAATTGCCACATCAAATAGACGCATCACCTACTATTCTACCATATGTGCCAATCGACATCCTAAGTTATTAAAACTAATTTGTTGGAGACATTGTCCATGCTTTAGGTGGGTCTCGTACATACCCAGAACCACGACCTAGATTCCTGGCACTGAATCAGGCCCTACCGCCAGATAGTCAATAAAAGTAATAGTACTCACCGTATCGATGTGGAACAATACTCACAGTAACACTATGGAACAAAAACAAATAGGATGTCAGTAATCCCCCAAAGCCCTGCTGTGGAACCGTAAGTCGGCTACGTAACTTATATCCTAAGTCTACCCAAATACAGACGTTGTCTCCTCCATCAATTTCTCTATCCCAGTGTAAGTTGTCCATTTATATTATTATTTAATTTAGTTAGAACAATCAATCTCCATGTTGCCAGAATAGTGGGATGATCCGGTGACAGTAATAGTAACAGTAACAGTAATCGTATACAAGGTGGACAATAATAATAACAGTGAACAGTAACAGTAACCGTCTATACGATGAATAATAGAACTGTATAGGGTGTTACAGTCAAACAATACTTTCCCAGTAAATTTCAATAACATGATAATACAATAATAGGTCTAGACACCGATCTCTTATAATATAGTCCCATTTAGAATCAATCAAATCTCATCCATCTATACTAAAACATTATCAGTAACTGATCCATCAACCCATAGTCTCAATATAATCATCGTGAACATCAAGTATCAGTCCATATCAAAGTAATCTGGTACTGTAATCCACAAATCCAATAAATCAAATAATCATTTCTCTCAGTGTTACCAATCTATTCTAATCCTCAAAATCACCAATAACCGATATCAAATAATAACTACTATCAAACTCTGATTATATATATATATATTAATACCGATATCAATGAAATCACTCTCATATAACTCAATCTCTGAAACCGAATAACTCAAGAGCCAATCATGAAAAGGTAGTCTAATGATTATTCTCGAGATCAACTTAAATTAACAGATACTGAGTCATATATAAGGAGTAGAACACCCTCGAATAACATGAGATCTAAAGCAGTCTACATCTGATGGTCAGCAACAAAAGTGAACCATCAATACTCTCATAACTAACAAGTAGATAAATCTAGAAATAATTCCTCCTAACAGTCCAAGATCGGTCAATCGTACACATCGATAACAACAGTATGATATTCTTACATCTGATCATACTCAACTGTTATCAATATCTCTAATTACTAATTAGTATCTTGTATAAAGAATATAAATCTCAAATCAATTCTAACTCTAAATAAGTCTATGTACTGATCCAAGCATCAAGAATTCTAATCCTTTAATAAAGTAAGATCATAACTAAGCCGTCCTCAATAACTAAATTAATTCTTATCTTAATAATCACCAAAAATATCAAGTCTGATAAATACTCCACATAAAATATACATTTCTAATCACAGTCATATACCAATCATCTCAAGATCAATCCCATAGACAGACTATCATAACTAGATCTGAATCCAAAAATGGTAATCATCTATATAGGAAATGGTAAAAGTCTAATATCTCAATATCAAAATTTAAGGGTCATATGTCTGATGCTCAATATGAACTCATCCAGCTAGTCAATAGATCGAATCAAGTAACAGTCTAAGGTATTCCAATATTAGCCTAAGCCAACAATGACAAACTGCCAACACATGAAATGAGGCTGATAATCGCTCAAATCAACTAAATACATTGGGGGTACAGTCACTAATATCATATAAAATGGTACAGGTAATCATACTAGTCAAATACATTAGATGATCAAATGAAATAATACGGGCAACATATGAATAATATAGATAATAAGAAATAAGAAACAGATACAAGAGCAAACCTTACATGAAATGACGTGGTTTTGGAGCTGAATCGTCGTCTGGTCTTCACAGCATGAACCGGTACTGATCTATGAATCATTCCATGGGTCGGTCTTCGAATCTCCATGTATCGGGTCTATAACGTGCACAACTCTGAGTCTTCCGTTACCGAGTTTAGATTACACGAACGAGTCTGAGTCACTGTAGCACACAACCAACACATACATCTAAATATAAATACACGCTTAACACCCACATGTGCACACAGACAAATATGTTCACACCCACACATATGCATATACAAGTATACACATACATACACCTATATACATACATATATAATATATACATACATACTCACTAATAATCATGCATACACACATGAACATACGCACACAAAACACACTATATACATAACACTTACACACATAAACAACATTATACATACATTAATAATTAAAACACACAACCACACATAATAATATTCATGCATACACATAATAACACCACCCAAAATTAGTGAGAGAGAAAATAAAGAGAGATGGAGAGACAACTCACAGAGAAACTCGGCCATGGCTCTGGAGAAGCGCGCGGGCTGCCGTAGGACTGCCGGAGCTCGCTAGAGAGAGAGGAGGAGGTCACGGAGAAGGGATGATGCGACGTGGATGTTCCAGCAGGGCGGTGCAGTGCCTGGGAGGGATAGGGATAGGGGTGTGTAAAAGGGTCGGGTTCGGGTCGGATCCGTGCCATATCCAAACCCGACCTGATAAGGAATTCAGATTCAGATTTGGGTTCGGGTCAGAATCTCTTCTTTCTTATGGGTTTTGGGTCAGATTCAGAATTTAAATAGGTGTATTAAAGTTTAATAAGAGTTATTAATTAAAGTGTATTTAAGTTTTAATTGATGCAAAATGAAAACTTATAACTTTACTTTTACAATAATATGATCAAGTTCTCATTTTTATAATTTTATTAGTTTAAATATAGTGAAATGTATGATGATAAGTATCATTTTATAACATTTACTTTCTTTTTAGATTTATTATCAGGTTTTGCGTTTGAAATATTCATACGCGAACCCGATCTGATATGGATTTCGGGTTTTATTTTTTGATCCAAACCCGACTGTTTGTGAAAGATCGGATCGATTTTTTTGAGTTTTGGTTACCATTTACAGTGCTAGATTGGGGTGGCCAGGTTCTGCCGCTGCCATGGGTGTGCGATGGAGACTCATGGAGAGGAGGAGGGGCGGTGTAGAGGACTGTGGACTGTTGGGGAGGATGAGAAAGTAGGGAGTGCACACGGGGATATGCGCCAGGCAAGGGGGAGCTACTCTGGGGTCTTAAACAAGGAGTAGTAGGGGAGACACAGTCCTAAGGAGTTGCTGCTGGGTGCACGGTGCTCGGAGTAGGAAAAGGAGGGCAGGCCAAGGGTGATTCGGCCATAGGTTGTGGCCTGGACATGGCCTAGGAAAAAGAGTATGGTTCATGCATGGGGGAGGCACAAGCTGGGAGGTACTGTTGGTGTGCATGTAAGGCAAGAACAAGGGAGGAGGCCAAACGGCACGGGTTCAAGGTTTCGATGCCAGCCCAACGTCGAAGGAGGGAGAGGGATGATAGACGCAGGGGAGAGTAGTGTTGTGGGCTCGGTGGTGTGATGGTGGGCTAAAGGCATGCCGAAGGGGGAGGAGAGTCTCACGACTGAAGATGGATGCGAAGAAAATGAAGTTTACGTAGGGATTAGATAGGATTAGATTTAATAATTAGAATTTGATTTTGTTGTTAGGATTTGAATCGAGTTAGTTAGGATTAGGATTTGAATGAGTTAACGGGCTAATAGGTTATGGGTTGCAGGTTTAGCATATGGTAATTGATAAAAGGGTAAATGGGTTTGGGTATGGATGGGCTTTGCTTTGGGCTTGGCTATGAGCTAAAGAAAATAAAAGAAAAAAAGAAGATGGAAGAGGAAGAAAAAATAATAAGAATAATAATAATTCATGATAATTACATACTTAAAACACAGAATAATAATCACACTTAATAATAATATTAATACATATTAACACTTATTAATAATAATAATAACAATATTAACATCCATAATAAATAATAACCATAACGAAAATAATGGTAAAAAAAATTAAATTAATAAACAATAATAATATAATGGTAATATATATATATATATATATATATATTTAATCAAATTAACATTTAATCTCTTCAAAATAATTTGTAATAATAATAATAAGTTATAAATCAATTTAATAAATAATAATAACATAATCAGAAACAAAATAATACTTAGTAAGGATTAAAATAAGGTATTTTAAACTGGGGATATTACATTCTACCCACCTTATAAAATTTCAACTCGAAATTTCAGTAAGGCAGGGAATGATAAAAAGAATCAAAATCAAGGAAGAAAATAAATAAGCTTCAATGTCGCCTCTCGATGCATCATAAATCCACCACGTTTTCGCTGCGCTACTCTGATTTCTGCTACCAGCTTCAGAATGAAGTGACCAGCAAGAGACAGAATCAAGGAAATAGAATAAAAATAAAGAAAGATAGAAATCAAGATGGAATTCAAAACATTCTAGAAGAAGAGTTGGAATTAGAGATATCAAAGATCATGAAATGGAATTCCAAAGGTAGGACAGTTAATTCACAAGTGGACTGAATATCATAATTGGATAGTATATGTATATTGCAGTGTAATTATAGCTTGTTTTCAAGTTACCGGTAAGAACTAGTTTTTTCTTGTGAAAATCAAAAGTCTCGCAAGTCCATAACCTAGGCTCTAATTCCAAGAAAATCCTGCCATGCCCCGCTTCTTAAAATACAGGGAAATAGAGTCGCAACGACAGTCAGCGACGTATATAGTAAGGAGAATACCCCATGTATACACGCTAAGCCTTAAGGAACCAAGAACAAGCTATAAATCTAAATTATAATAAATCAGGATCACTGCAATATCTCAATATAGCATCCACACATGATAATAAATAAACAAGAGATGGAATGGTAACTGGTAATAATGTAGAAAGTAGTAGGAAATAATAATAATAAAAGTGAACAAGAATGCCGGAATGGGCAAAGGAAAACTCCAGCTCCTCGCAAACATGTCCTGTATCATCAAACCCTGATCAATAACATGAAACATTCAGTATCTGGATATGCGAATACAGGGTCATCAGAAAGCGATCTAATGAGTGTGTAAGAAAAAGAGGAAGTGTTCGTGCATATAAACAGTATGTACATAAGATAACTGTACTGAAAGGAAGACAGAAATAACATATGATACATAAAAAAAAAAATAATAAGTAAACAGTAAAGAAATCAAATGTCTAATCAAGTCAGGTGCCTATCACAGTCTGAATATATATCAGGTGTGGGTAGGATAAGTTATGCTAGGTTCTAGTGTACAGTCAGATGTCTATTAAACATGTATATATCTATGTTCAATCTATAATGTCAATGTAGGATTTTAGTTTTATTATCAATTATGTCAGCGAACACCAATTGCCATATCTAATAGATACATCCATACTATGCCTACCACATGTGCCAATTGACATCAAAATTCTTGACATTGATTTGTTGGAGACATTGTCCATGCTGTAGGTGGGTCCCGTACATACCGGGACCACGACCCAGATGCATGGCGCTGAACCAGGCCCAACCATAGGTAGTCAGTAACAGTAACAATACTCACAGTATCGCTGTGGGAGATACTCGCAGTAACACTATGGAAAAATAAACAGATGGGATTTCAGTCATGCCCCGAAACCCTGTAGTGGAACCGTAAGTCGGCTGCACAACCTGTATCCTAGGTCCACCTAAAATATAGACGTTATCTCCTCTATCACTTTCCCATCCTAATGTAAGTTGTTCATTTATATTATTATTTAATTCATCTAGAACAATCGATCTCCATGTTGCCAGAACACTGGGATGATGCGGTGACAATAACAGTAACAGTAAGTAACAGTAATAATATCTGTCTATATGATAAATAATAGAATTGTACAGGGTGTTACGGTCAAACAATACTTTCCTATTAAACTTTCAGTAACATGAATAATATAATAACAAGTCTAGACAGTGATCTCTTACAATACAACCCCAATTAGAATTAGTCAAATCTCATCCATCTGTACTAAATATCAGTAACTAATCCATCAACCCATAGTCTTAATATAATCATCGTGAACATTAAATATCAGTCCATATCAAAGTAATTCGAACAGTAATCCACATATCCAATAAATCAAATAATCAGTTCTCTCAGTATTACCAATTGTTCTAATCCTCAAAATCACTAATAACTAGATAAATAATAACTGCTATCAAACTCTGAATATATAATATATATATATATATATATATATATATATATATATATATATATATATATATATATATATATATATATTAATACCGATATCAATGAAATCACTCTTATAATAACTCAATTTTTGAAACTGAATAACTCAAGAACTAATCATATAAAAGATTGTTTATTGATTATCCTCCATATCAACTTAAATCAACAGATACTGAGTCATAAATAAAGAGTAGAACACCCTCGAATAACATGTGATCTAAAGTAGTTTACATCTAATACTCAGCATCAAAAGTGAACCATCAATACTCTCACAACCTAAAAAGTAGATGAATCCAAAAATAATTACTCCTAGCAGTCTAAAATCAGTCTTATCTTACACATCGATATCAATAGTAGGATATTCATACACTGATCATACTCCAACGTTATCAATATCATCTAATTACTAATTAGCATCTGATATTGATGAGGCAAAACCTGCACAAAAAATACGAAATTTCAGATAATAATAAACTGTGCAAGTGCTCAATTCTTCCGCTATAGCAAGTGGCTATCCGGGTCGTGATCCACAAGGAGGGTTGCGATGGAAGCGTTTACAGTTAATTGAAATCTTATGAAAATAAGCGAAGATTCTTCTCTGTTTTAAAGTTATAAAAATGAAAAAAAAGTTATAGTTAAAGTTAGAGAGAAAGCGAGAGATGAAGAAGGTGGAAAATCAGAAAACAATAAAAGCGACTATGTACAAATGAAGTGGAGGAAAAGATCGAAAACGATGGGAAGAAGTGGTGAAAGAAATCGTGTTGGCGATCTATACTATAGCGATAAAGAAAAGAAAGAAAGTTAAGAATTA
The DNA here is from genome assembly GCA_038442645.1 of Agave tequilana. Taxonomy (NCBI): domain Eukaryota; kingdom Viridiplantae; phylum Streptophyta; class Magnoliopsida; order Asparagales; family Asparagaceae; genus Agave; species Agave tequilana. The sequence goes on from JAVJIF010033110.1 coordinate 99,539, forward strand.
CTTACCTAGTTTGGTGATGACTTACTTGGAAACCTTTTTGCAAGTTTTACCTTTGTGCTTCGGAGGCGTTCAACGCATAGATCATAAACTCGAACTCGGTCCCGTGCACATTATATCGTCAAGCATAAGAAGAACGAAGTGATGCGAGCTTGGAAGAGGAGAACGTCTTCATGAACTATCGCTGGCTCTCACGTAGCATCGGTTGTACTTGCTTTAGAGTTCACTTGTAGACTCAACACATACAACCAAGGTGAAGTAGAAAAGGAAAACGAAAAGCAAACAAATGTAAAGGGAAAGTAAAGAAACGAACACAGAGAAAAGTTTACCTTTATTGCTTACTGAGACAATGAAAGAAAGGAGGAGGAGTACATCGGTGTCACTCTCAACATCAGCCTCTCTCTCTTACTTACATGAATCATCTTCTAACCTAAGCCTACATACAAGTTACATAAAAAGAAAAACCTAAACCTAGAAATGAAAAGCTGGCTAAGTCCTATCTCTGCCTTCTTTTCATTTTCAGTGCAGCAAATGCCTTTTTTATAGGCAAAAACCCTAACAACAAGATCTCGGGGGAGGCGGTGGGAGCAAACGCTCCCCCAAACTGACTTCAGTTGGCCGCAGAATTGCGGCTTGGGCCGCAATTCTGCGGCACTGGTGTGGCCAGGTGGCCACACCAAGGGGGGAGCTTCCTGGGGTGAAGGGCTTCTCGCATATCTGGTTGATTTTCTTGTTCTTCTCAACCACTGACTGAATCAGCATTGATTTTCTTGTCTCCGATTCCTCGATTCAAGGAGGGATTTTCTCAACTCCTTGATAGCCTAGATTTCTTCACTCGAGTTTATTCTGAATTAATTCAGAATAAAGTGGGCTTTTGGGCTTGTTTCCTCATTATTTCTTTGAGCATTTGGGCCTACATTAGCAAAGAAAAAGACAATTATTAATATCATTTATTAGCAAACAAGTATGGTAAAGTGACAACATAAATGCAATGTATGTGACAAATCACACCCCACACTTATCTTTTGCTCGCCCTCGAGCGAAACAACTAAAACTATACTAAGGATTATTGGACCACTTTCGCAGGTCACGCGATTGCACTGAGCATGTGCAACAAGCCGTTAAACCTCTAGGTTCCCCCTAGAGGACGAGTTTTGTCTCGTGAGGGTTTTTCAGCGGATTGCACCCACAAAATCCATAAAGAAAGGGAAATAAAGAGTTAGTATTTTCAAAAAGCATTTGAAAGAGAAAAAAATATTGAATATGATTGTAAGATCTAAGCAATCTATAAGTTATAGGAAAACCGAATCTTTCATTCCTAAACTTAGTCTCTATTCAAAAATTTGTTATCAATTAAAGTAAGGAGTAAATTTGTACTTCTCATCTAGTCTATTACTTTACCCTAAGTCATATGCACCTTGTGATTGTGAAAATTTTGATTAAGGGTTCATTAACTCTAACTCTTATGCCGATTTATTTATATATATACTTTTTTTTGTGGTATTATTCCTTAGTTCTATTAGGCTTTCTAATCTACCCATGTAACGAGCCTCTAATCGATGACTCCCAAACCAAACGGTCTTAGGGCACCAGGTGAGAAGACACCCCTAGGACTTAAGGACTCGAGCAGACAAGGCCACAAAAACTAAGGATTTTATTATATGAACCTCTTTTAGGCGTGAATACTCATGCTTTATTAGGCACAGATACCCAGCTTAATCAGACGATCTAATCATCTTTCGCATAAATACTAAGGCTTGCTTAGGCCAAAGCACCTAGCTAATCAATAATTAGACTTATTCATTTTTTTTTTCAAACTTATCTAATTATCTTTCGCATAAATACTAAGGCTTGCTTAGGCCAAAGCACCTAGCTAATCAATAATTAGACTTATTCATTTTTTTTTATATATATATTTTTTATAAGGCATAAGAATTCTTTGTTTTGAACCCTAAGTGTGTAAGTGTATGAAGTATGCATATTCATCAAGGTAAAGATCAAGACTAAATTACTTTGACAAATTATCTTCGTAACCCTAAAAATCAAACAAATAATCTTATTTTGACCAAGTATAGAAATCCTAATTTGGATTTCCTATTCCTTAAAGTTAACTTAATTTTCTTACAAAATAAGTCAAAATATTGTTTCTATTTTTCAAAAAGTTTTTAAAAGTAAAGAAAAGTGTTAAATTTTTTTTATTTTTTTATTTTTTTTATTTTTTTAAGAAAAAGAAAAGTTATGTAGACCCTCCCCCACACCTATCTCATGCATTGTCCTCAATGTATGAATGAATGCATAGATGCATGAAAAAGAAGAAAGGGAAGGAAAAGGTTACCTTAAGGTGGTGGTTCCGGTGGTGGTCTGATTGGTCCACGAAACGCGGCCAATCAACTTTTCTTGGGTCTCGGGAGGAACCCACCAGAAATATCTTTAATATAACCAGTAAAAAAGATAACTCCATTAAGAAGTTATTAAAAATTTACAACATCTAATCCAAATTCATAATTGATTTCGGAGTCAAATTTGTCAACCAACTCGTCCCAGGAATAGAGTATGAAATGATGAACAGTTGACTTGGACTCAGGAAGGACAGGAACTAATACCGACTCAGGAAGGTGACTTAAGTCAAGTAAAGGTTCAGGAGTCGAAATAGGTTCAGAAATTGGGTCCAAGTCAAGAAGTTGAAACTCCAGTCCACATGTATTTTCTAACAATGGAATGTGACTTAATGTGGGTGATTCCAGTTCAATGAAATGATAGGTGGAGGAATCAAAACTAACTCTAAAACATTACTCAAGTTTGTAACACAACAGAAGTCAAGATGATTTAGAAAGTTGGAACTGGATCACAGATATGAGAATCTAGGTCAATATCTTATTGACTTCAATATCAAAAAATTGAGAACTTGCCAATTTGTTATAGGATCTTCAAGAGTGTATAATGGTCAAGTTCAATATGATCCTCACAGATGGGTGATTCAATTTCATTATGGATGGTACATGATCCAATGTTGACTCGAGGAAAAGATCGAAATCAGGTGAAGATACCGGAGTCATTATTGAATCAGGAAGAAGCATTGAATCACTAAGTGGGGTTCAAGATCATATTCATCTCAAGTTCTATTTCAGGAAAAGGAAAACTTGCTAAACTATCAATCTTTTCAAAATTGGAGGTTGGGCAAGTTCAAGTGGTTGTTCTGAAATGGAATCTTGATTCCAAAACTACATAACTCTTGTGGCTCTAATAGAATGGTAAGTGACATCAGGACGGTGGGAACGTAGAGATTCGACCATCATGTCTATGTCACGATTTCTAGCATTTTGAGCATGAGTCATGGCTTCTAGCATCTTTTCATAGTGATGGTTCATTGTCTTGGTGAAAAGATGAAGAGTGTTTTGGAAGTGGTATTGAAATTGTGAGTCCATCAGATTTTGGATTGTTGTTGGACTCACGCATACTCCGTTCCAAAATTGATGGTTTTCTATTTGGACTGGTGGAACTGATATGACTCGTGAAAATATTGTGGACTCGGTGGAGAGAGGACACTGTGGTTGAAATTGGACTCGGGGTAGGTGAATCCCCACTGACTCTGTGAAGAGTTAAAATCGTTATGGAAATTATAGTTATTAGATGGGGGGTATGGGTCATATTGATTCGGATAAGACCAATCCGGCACACTAGGTTGGTCAAAGTTATGATATGCCGGGTTGGTAATATTCGAAAATGAAGTCGGTGTGTAATATGGATTATTATTGTAGTTGAAAAAATTATTATTATAGTCCATATCACACAGTATAATACAAACAAAGAAAAAAAACAAATAAACAAACAAAAAAGAAAAAATTCTAGCCTAAGTTAGGGT